>PVKS010008524.1:52995-68109 GCA_004027875.1 Aplodontia rufa | reverse complement strand
TTTTTTTTTGTTTGTTTGTTTGTTTTTAGTTTTTCATTTGGCTTTCGTTGTTCCAACACTTCGTTGTGTGCATGGTGCCAAGGCTTGGATGGCATCTGTATCCTCGCACATGCCAGGTAAGCACTGCAACTGCCAGGTCACCGCTACAGTCCTTCAAATGTGTTTCTTAATAAAGTGGGTCTTGATCTGCAGTTCTATGACCCGTGAGTGTACATGTGTGCGTTTGAACCTTCCATTAAAAAGAAAGAGATAAAGATGGTTTGGCAAGAAAAAGCATGGGAGACCAAAGTATTTCCTTGTAAATGGGATATGGGATATTTTATCAGAAGATAGGTTGGAATCATAGGAAATCAAAAGGTTAGGTAAATTGGATGTTTTTCATTATAAATCACCTTCCAACTCCATTTTCAAGCCCTATTGAATTTCTTCCCTTCCTTTTTTTTTTTTTTTTTTTTTTTTTTTTTTTTTTTTTTTTTTTTTTTTTTTTTTTTTTTTTTTTTTTTTTTTTTTTTTTTTTTTGTATTTTCTGGCTTTTTGCATGGAACATTCTTTCCTGATCTTACTACCACAGTATTTTGCAACATAATCATCAGTCCTTGTTTGTGTCTTCCCTACTCTATTGTATGTTCTAGAAGTATGGGAGCCATATCTTGTTCAATGCACCTGTATGTGCACATATGCTCACACACACACAAATGGCAGGTATTAATAAAACTTCTGCAGTTCACAGCTATTTTATGAGAACAGTCCTATTTCTAGCAAGTACATTGCGTTAGTCATCCCAGTGTGCAAGCAAAAGACACATCAAAATCTGATTCTTTAACTGACAACAGTCTTAACCTGTATGACAGGGCTCATTGAAATAAACCAGCTTTCTATGGCTGACTGACAGGGAGTTGGGGTTTAAAAGGAAGGCCAAGTCTTCCCTCTGCCACCTGTCAGCTGTTCAGGCTTGGTTAAGTCAGTCAGTCTTAGAGGCTAAAAAGGCACCTTTCTTTTCTTTCTAAGCCACGCAATTGGATTATATTTCCCAGCTTGTCAGGTATATTTCTCCATGCAGCAGAGTTCTAGCCAATCAAATGGAGGTGGTAATGTATACCTCTTGCAACCTTGGCCAATAAAACCTTGCATCGCCCACCATATACTCCACCTGTGCTTCATTATTCTTTTTCTGCCTTCTGACTAACTCAGGTGAGAATGATCATGGCAACATTAGAAGCCACCTTGGAAACCACTACTGTAGACAGTCACTCAGGTCCTCGCTCCCAAATGATAGCATGATAAACAGCCTGTCTGATGGGGAGTACCTACACTACCGCAGGGGAATACACTTCTAAATAACTATTTAGGGCTTATTTGTTCCTGAAGTTGGACTTACCCTAACAGGGCATAGTACTATGTTTCTCAGAGGCAAGACAGTGTATATAAATCCTTAATGCCACACCTGGCACCTGTGTGTAAACAAAAACCTCAAGGGTTATATTTGTAACAAGGTTTGGATAAGAAATAAGTAACAAATGAATGTGCTTTATAAACTAAAAAGTGCTATAAATATATTAGATATTCCAGAGCACTTTCTCCTAGGTAGATCTAAGAACTCATGAAATTTCACTTCCATGAAGCCTTTCCGGAGAAAGTGAATCCAAGTTTTCCCTCACTTTTTGCATATTTTGTTTGAACCCTTTACCACTCACACACACACACACACACCTTTCTTATGATAGATTTACTTGCATCATTATATGGTTTTGAATAACATTCTATAATCCAGGGCATTCATTTCATAGAGTAGATATACAAACAGCCAATGTGTAACTTCATGGAATGCATTATACTGAGTCAGACCTGTAGCCAATACAGGTATATTTTATGCAGATGTAATTAATAATGGCCCAAATGCAGAACTGTGAGGTAAAAAATGATCCATGTAAAATGAGAAATAACACAAGGCACATGTCTGTCCCCAAAAGGGCCTACTCTAAAGTCTTAAATGTAGTGGCAAATCTGCAAGTGAGAGAGGAGAATAAAGTAATTGCAATCATGCTTTCTTCCACTTAGGGGGAAAAATGTTCTTTTAGAAGCTCTGGCTTCCTTGGCCAATGTTTTGTACCAGCCCCTGTTCTCATTTCGGAGCATTAGTAATGCCTGGAATATGTCCGTGCATTACTACGACTAATGAGCACAGTGAAGCTAATATACAGCTTGAAGAAATTAGTCATCTGCATTTGAATGCCTCTGCTGACGACGGTACATCCATTACTGCTGGACTTTCTTGTATTTGTGTAACTTATAACATTAAAAGGATCAGGCTTTACTTATCAAATTTTCGTTTTCATCTGTGGCTTTTAAACACTGTCCAAGTCAAACTATGTTAAAAACAAGAAAATTGACCTTGATAGAAGGCATGAAAGACAGTTTTTCCAAGCCTTTCTTTCTTTCTTTGAGAGAGAGAGAGTCAACTTTATTAACATTTTTGTCTGGACTTTGTTTCCCTGACACTTAGTTGTGTATGTTAGGATTTGAACCCAGGTCCTTGCCCTTGTCAGGCAAGCACTCCAACTGCTGAGCCAATACTCCAGCCCCCTTTCTAAGCTTTTTAATTCTATTATTATTCTGACTTTTCTCCTTTAAAAGGAATAACATGGGGCTGGAGAGGTGGCTCAGTGGTATTCCGCTTGCCTGGCATGCTCATGCTCAAGGACCTGGGTTCAAACCCCAGCACCACACATACAACTGAGTGTTGGAGAAACAAAGGCCAGATGGAAAATGGAAAGCTAAATAAAATTGATTTAAAAAAATAAAAGGAGTAACATTTTGTTACTTTTTATTTGAAATCTTGTATAAGCCAGACAAGAGTCTGAATGAGTATACTGTATTGTATTGGTGTTCAATACAGGCTAATTAAATCAGCATACATTATAAAAATTAGAATAATGTTCTCAGGCAAGTCATGATTAGGCAAGTGTGGCCTTTGTTGAAACTGAGTTATATGGTGTGTCAAGCTGCATGAAAATATCATTCAGTATTCATTCATTAATTTTTGCAACAGCTGTTCTAAAGCTCCAGCTAAATGCTAGACACCATGCTCACTACTGGGAATACTAAGATGAGTAACACAATAGCAGTGGAAAGGAAAAAATCCAAAGATTTCTGTATCATAAACTATATGAAATAAATATACTATGTCACAATCGAACATTTCATTCAAACTATACTTGCTCTCTGGTTCTAAGTATATGTATTATTAAAAGTTATTTTTCTAGGTTGTTTGATATTTTGTGGTCTATTTAGAAATCCGATGAAAGATAAAATTCTGTTTCCCAAATGGTTATAATTGAAAGGGAATGCACAATGTATTGGGAAGTGTGGGGAGGGATAAGGGTGAGTAATGGGGGGGGTCTCTTGGGCGTAAATCTAATTTTCAGAATTCATATATATATTTTATTATTTCTTTAAAAGCTTGTTTGATTGTTTAACAAATAAATTTCTGGAAAAAAAAAAGAAATCAGATGGTGTCAGAGAAAAAGTTCGATCAAACCTTCTGTTTTTTTTTTAACATGTTAGAATACATCACTCATTCACTCATTCATTCCTTCATTCAAAGTACTTACTACCTACACTATTAGCCCCAAGGTGGCATTGACCTGGTCTTCTTTGGCTGAGCACATCCAGTATGACTAAAGAGAAACTTGACTTATACCTTATTGAATTAATATCGAAAGAATTTGAAGGACAACCTGCTGATTTCCAAAGTGTGCCCTGGTGAATATGCATGGTTCCTAGCATCTTTTTATTAGAGTTTACCATCTAGACTAGATTTGATGTTATCCCTGAAATTTAAATATATTTTCAAGAAAAGTTAACAGTTTGCGAAAGTGACTAGAGCAAACCATGGGGTAGCCTTAGACTCCAAAGCTTTATGTAAATCTCTTTTCCATTTTCGCACACACAAACACACAACATATGAATATATCTAAAAGCATTGCTGATTGTTAAAAACTTTTTTAAAAAATTTAGCTATGGAGCTGCTGGACCTCCCAACCATTGCCAAGATGCAGAGTGGTCATTCTTTGCTGCCTGGCCACCACCCTTATCAGCTCCACACTTTGTTGCTTTTTGAAAATGGTCCACCCCTCTCTCCTTTTAAGTAATTTCAAACTGATATTCCAGGGGCTTCCATTTAATAAAATGTGAGTTAAAATGGCATTAACACTAAAGATTGAAAAACTCATTGGCAATTTGTATAGCCATATCAAGAATTTTTTTTTTTGTTAAGCCTAGCTCAAATCAGTGTATGGTGGAGAGAAGTTTAAAATATCTGTTTATGCTCCAGAAAAAGGATTGAGAAGTTTAAAATATCTGTTTATGCTCCAGAAAAAGGATTGCATCTCATAATAATTTAATATAAATTATAGTCAAATGTAGTATAGAAAGCAATTGAAGACCACAGCAGAAAACTTCTGCCTGAATATTAAAGTATACACAACTTGTTACCTTTTTTTGTTACAAATTAATACAGAAGCGGAGAAAACGTTTCTCTACAGAGATTTCTATTGTAGTAAAATTCGTCGAAATGAGATCCACCCTATAAAGTTAAAAAAAAATGTGTTTTATTAGGAATATCTGAATGGAAGATCCTAAGCCGAACATTCTCCATGTAGTCATTGCCCTCTTATCAAGAATTCAAGATATTAAAGAAGTGCTTGCTTCCCCCCCCCCCCAAAATGTCATGCTAATAAGTCTCAACCCTGTAGAGAAGGCAAAGATTAAGACAAAAGTCATAAAAGTTTGAACTCAGGTTTGAACGATTAGGATCTAGTCAAAGAGGCCAGCTGCAGATTCAGGTGGGATCACAAATCTTAATCCATCAGTCCCCTTTCTTTTCTGGCTCCTCATTACTGAGTTAATCCAGTGTTTTCAGCTGCCCAGGAGATGTTCTTTGCAGACAATTGCTCTCCCGGGCTGCACGAGGCCTTTGCCAATTTAAAACTTCCAATTTAAGAACTCAGCCTCCCCACTCCGAATCTCTCCCCTCCGAAGAGAGCGACCTGTTCCCGGTTCTTGCCCGTCTGTGCGCCCGCCAGCCGGGAGGCTCTCAGGGTTCCCCGAGGTGGTTTGGAGAAGAGGGAGTTGAGCTCTGCAGCCGGAGAGTCACCTCCCGGGCGCCAGGCCTGGCTCTCGTGGCTTTGAAAACTTTCCAACGCGTGTGCCACGGCGACGCACAGCGAGCGGCTGGGTCGGAGCCCACGCGGCCGCGCCTCCTGCGAGGAACTTTTCGGCGTGTCGGTTGCTTGTCACTCTCGCTTTCCGACGCGCCTCCCCCTGGCTCGCGCTCCCGGAGCTCCCTCCCTCCTGGCTGGGACCTTCTCTGGAGCCCGCAGTTCGCGTCTTGCCGCTGGCCTTGCTGCACCACGGAAGGAGCCCCTCGCCCCCACACCCAGACGAGTGCCTAAGACACCATCTCCGGACTCCACGCGTCCTGCTTTGCAAAAATGGCCCAGCCAGGTCCCGCGCACTGAGAACCGGGCTCTGCGGGGCGCTGTGCTGAGCCGCAGGGCCCGATCCCCAGGCTGTCCCCGAAGAGCCGCGGGGCGGGGGCGAGAAGGAGGAGACCCGCTCGCTTCCTTCCAGAGGACTTTTCGCCAATGGTCCAAAGCGACATGTCCAAGTCGCCTCCCACAGCGGCGGCGGCGGTGGCGCAGGAGATCCAAATGGAACTGCTGGACAACGCGGCTCCCGCGGGGGCGCTTGGAGCACAGGTAGCGAGAGCGCGGCGCCCTCTTCCTTTGTGAGCCGCCCCGGCGCAGACCTCAGTCTCTCCGCGCCTCCTCTCCCACGATCACTTGCCTCACAGCCCCCTCTCGCCCGGTTCCCTTCGCCACCTCCTCTTACCCTCGCCTTTTGCCACCTACTTCTCTGCTGGCGCTGGGGACCCTGCCCCTTTGCACCTTCCCCTCTTCGGCTTCCATTTTTTTCTCTCTTCTGAATAGCAAGTGGGAAGGGGCGGGAGGAGACCTGCCGGTCTTCCAGGCTTCTCCCGGGCCGTTCTGCTCAGCTGTCCTCACCCCTTCCCGGGAGAGGCACATGGAGAGACATGAACCAGGCCAGTGGACTGGACCTGCTCAAGATCGTGAGTCCGGGCGGGGCGGACGGGAGGGGTCTCCGCTTCCCGAAGCGCTTTCACCGGAGATGACCCTTCTGGTCCAGCTCCGAGCAGTGGTGGAAGTGGGTGTGTGAGCGGTGGGTGTGGGTGGTGGACCCTGTGGGACGCCCTCGGAGCAGCCGCGACCACCCTCACCACCTGGGGTGATACCTCGCCCCCGACCGCTCGGTTATCCTCTGGGCAGTTGCTGACGCTTGCCTGGACCCCTAGGTCCTTTCAATGAAGTAGAGTTGGGGGAAAGAAAGTTTTTATTTTTCCTATTTCTCTTGAAATGTTAGCTCTTTCGGGGAGCTCCAGGATCCCCTTTCTTTCTGATGAGTATTTGCAGTTTCCACAAAAAATTCTGCTGCTCGGCTCATTTTGAAATAGGAGATGTCAGTTGTAGGCGTTGGGCGATGATAAGGTGGCTTTTACGTAAGGCTTTGGCAGGTACAGTTCAGATTACAGACACCTCCGGATCTCAGCGGTAAGGAGTCTCTCAACTTTTATCCTAGCAGGGAAATGATTTCAGACTCCTAGCTGTGGGCTGGATGGCGAATGCTGTGATGAGCTTAGGGTTAGGTTTCAAGCATCCAAGCATCCGTCTGGAGAAATATCTCAGTTTAATGACATTGGCTTGTTGTTTTTCAATCCTACATTTGCCAGATGGTAAATTGTAGTAAGATACAAGGGTGTGTAGGTATAAATACTAGTGTGTGTATATGCATACACATGATATACACATGAAAGATCATGTAAGAGTATAATTTACTGTAGTGGGAGTTGGGCAGCTATAAATGTTGCACATTTCCTTGGTGTTATTTTGATAGGTGGACTTTGGCTGCTTTGAGGTATTTTGATACTGTAATAGTGGTGGTTCCAAGTGGCAAAATAATCCAGCTTTACTGAACTTTCTTTGACCACTGGGAAATAAATGTGCTAACTTAGTACACATAATTTACTTTGAGATGGGTGAAGAATGTAGGAACTAAGGACTTGTGTAAAATCAGTATCTCTCCCCCCCCCCCACTGTAGTAGTAGTAAAAACTAGATTTTAAGTCCACCCTGGGTTGCTTGGTTTCACCAGCAGAGTGGGGACTTTTAACTAGCCAGCTGCCTGCTCCTTTAACCACTGCTACAGGATCTAGATTCTAACTCCCCACAGTTCAGGTTTGTTTTAGACTTATTTGATCTAGATGCTTGCCAGGTTAGATGAGAGTGAAAAATGTACTCCAAGACCTTGGTTATTCTTGGGTTAAGATCTTGAATATTGATAGAGGAAGGGACTTTAAAAGTCCCTTTTCTCTTTGATCTTCCTTGGGAGATTTCTTAGTTTTTATTCATATGATGAAAACATTTCCTTAATTCTTGGAGATCAAAGTTAAAGCTGACACAAAGCATGACTGCATTCAGATAAGAAGTTCTAATTTGCTCAGTGGTTTATATAATTAAACATAAGTCAACAAATATTGTACAGCTGTGGTGTGGAAATGATTCATGATTTCTTCTTTCAAAGAACTTAGATTTCCAATAGCTACAAATATGACACATGCATAGCAATTATGTCATAGATCTAAGAGAATCTTAGGCTTAAAAGGAGTAAAGGTCACAAATATTAGGAGTAATCCATAAGTACTTCATAGAGGAGATGGCATTTAAAAAATTTGAACGGTGGGTGAGATTGCTACATATTTTAAGAGATAGTAGGAAGATATGCAAAGTAATCACACAAATTATAGGTCACATTCATAGTATTTTATAATTCCTAATTTGAAAAGAGTGCAAGGGTATAGACTGTGTATAGTAAGGCATCGGACTGACAAGACAATTGGAGGCCATGACTTGGAGACCAGAACATTTGGTGAATTGAATAACAGATCTGTAGAAGGGGTTCAGAAAAGGAGCCATGTGAGAGATTTTTGAGAACACATACTTGGGAATATTTTGTAGGATAGTTTGGAGTGCCAGATAGAGAGTGCTGTAACAGTTTGGACAAGAGGTAATGTGGCCTAAACTAACAAGATAAAAAGATCATGTATTTTAAAGGTCTATACATAAGACGTTTCAATGATACATCCATAGGAATTAGCAAGTGATTGCATAGATAGAGAATAGTGAGGAGAAACAGGAATGGATTTAATAAAACAGGTGTAAATATTCAACTGCAACAGCATCTATATCCTTGCTTTCCTTGCCTTGCAAAAATAAAAGCAATTTTGCATGTGTTCATGTGATATCCATTATTGAGGGCAACATTGCCTTATTATCTGATAAATCTTGGCATCATAGGTCTTGGGTGAAACTTGGCAAAGCCATTTGTGTCTCTGGTGGGCACAACAGACCAGCTGTCAAACCGCCTGAGAAAGGAAGCTGTCTTGGGAACATCCCCCTTTTCTTATGGCAGTAATAGCAGTTTTACAGAAATGGAACAGTAATTTGCAAACAGAACCTGTAATCAAAAGGTTTTAAGGACCTTGTCCTCTTCACCTCAGGATTATATTACAAGTTTCATATGAACAGAGTAAAAGATGTAGATTCACAATCTGACTAGTCATTTTTTTTTAAATCCTGCTTAGTGTGACACCCTGTCACGGGCCAACCCCTTCCCTCTAGCATGCTGCCATAAGCAAAACAGATGTATTTCTTGACATGAGAAGGGAATGGCCGTCTTACTTTCAAGTTCTTGAAAGCTGGATTTAAGCAGATTGCATTCTTCTTAGGTAACCCATTGAAGAGTTTTGGTGCAAACTTGGACAGTCTGTCTTCAAAGTCAAGTGCTCATACAGGACTCTCTAAGCTCCAAGTCTGTACTGCCTACTGTAGTAGCCACTGGCTACCTGTGACTTTTTGAACACTTGCAATATGACTAGTCTGAACTGAGATCTATAAATGTGAAATACACACCAGCTTCCAAAGATTTAATATGAAATGAAGATGTATTATATGCTTCATGAATAACTTTAAATTACAGTGGTATTTTGAGTATGTTGGGTTAAGATGCATCATCGTAACTAAGTTCCACAGTCTGCCTTTTCAATGTGGCTACTGGAAAATGTCAACCACATAGGTGGCTCATGGTATATTTCTGTTGGACAGCCTTACTCAAGAACTGGTAATTCTCCAGGGAGTGGACTAGCTCCTGGCTGGATGGCAAGCAAGTGACAGGGATGGAAAATAGTATGGTGACAGAGAGGAAATGGTCGAGAAAGAAGAGCAGTAGCTCAGCAATTGAGGCCTCAGAGAGACCTTAACCAGCATCTCCAGTCACACCTGAAATTGAACAGGCAGTAAGCAGAGGGCCTGTTTGTTTTGCTCCTAGCAACAGATCCCAGCTGGTTCCACCCCAGTTTGCCAGATGCTTTGCAAGCACGTTGGAGAAATAAGGCCTGGTAATGACAGCACATTCTGAACTGCCTTAGTGCAGGGGTTTTATCACTTAAAAGAGAAATAAAAAAATAAAAAGGCAGCCTTTTCCCCATGACTTTTAAACCAAGTCATCGTTGTTGTCCTGCAACATTCTTGGGTCCCTGGTACAAATTTCTTTCCCATTCTTCAAATGTAGCGGTCATGGGTCCTGTGCTTTATATGTTTAGTTAAAACCTTCATTCCTTACTACTAGTTATTTTCATTTTAAATGGTATTTTGGTTCAAGGGTTGCATGGGAGAAATTTAAAAACATATAAATCAATTTCTTTGTGCTTTAAAATTTGAAATGCAGTAGCTGGTTGATTCGAGGAGTGGTTCTGATAGTTTTGTGGGTATTTTTGGTGTGTGTGTTTTCTCTTAAGATTTAGTTTACCTGTTGTGTGTTTAACTCCTTTGAATTCTATCATAGGTAGCTTGGGTTCTTTCAAGAAAAACTGAGCAAAATCTGCGAACCCTGTAAGGGGTAGTAGAACTCCTCAATTTGTGACTGTAGGACAAATATCACATATTATTTTACAACTACAGAGTAGTTGTTACAGTAGTACTTAAAGGAACCAGGCCTGAGAGATCTTTTGCAGCATGGCAGGAGGTAGATTGACAATGATAGTTTGTCCCTGGCTGCCTCCTGTCCTCCCTGCCTGCTCACCTTCTCATTGGGTAAATCTGTGCTTGTAGGCCTTATCCTTCCTCTCTCCTCTGCATGCTAGACCCCCAAAGAGCTGTTAATGCTGCTTCCTGCTTCTGTGTGAACTGATCCATATAAAAACCAACTTCTTAGCGCCCACCTCTTTTTAAGGGAAATAATCTCAGCCACTTCCCTCCTACCAATGGACTGACAGCCTCATTCACTCGAAGCTGTTGGTAAATGAGATTCAGCAGATGATTCCTCTCTAGTTTCGGGTTTCTTTGCTTTGGCCCATAAAATGAGGAAAGTAAAATTCAGAGGGATAAATATCAATGAATGAATTGAGGGGAATGAAAACTAATTTTAGGCATGAGCACCCTGCTTATGGGAAGATATCTGTAGGTGGGAGAACTGTCACAGTAGCCATGGGGCACAGGAACAGCATCATTATACTTGTCTGCCAGGGCTGCCATGACAACTTTGTGTGCCCTATTGAAATCTGCACTTACCTGAAAATTTATTGATACTTTCTCCTTAGATTATATGGAAATTAGATTTTAATTACCTCTGAACATGTGAACGTTTATTTGCTGAATAAAGTCTCACTCTTTCTCCTTACAATCCTGCCTGTATTACAGTCCATGTTTAAAAGTTACTGAGTGTCAGGATATTAGTGCTAAACTGATATTGATCTGAATTTTGAACATATTTTTAGTATTATAAATATGTTTGGAAGTTGTATAAGAAACTATAGTGACAAGTTATCATTAAGCTCCTTATAGTTAATAGGCAATGAGTAGAAAGTGGTCACCTTCTGGGATGTTCCAAGAAGGACTTGGGGACCTACATGTGCCAGGGAGACTATTGGTAAGAGCATCGTTTGGCCAAACCCCTTTTCTTCCTTTTTGGTTCTGTAACCAGGGATGCTCTAATGGATAATGGATTGAACACTGGGTGGTCATATATTGCATTGCTTTAAAAAAAAAAAAAGAAACCATTGTTCATACAGGTACTTGTATTTGAAATAGGAAATTGAGAAAACTATGCTTCTTTCTTTAATATGGTCAGCTAAATATTTGAAGACTTAATCTTACCTTTTTTTTTTTCCCCCATTGGGGAGAGTTTTCACCTCCCTTTTTTCTAATTCCTTCAGATGAAACACTGTAGTCCTTATCTTCAAGAACTTAGAGTAACTGGGGGGAAAGTTATTTCAGCAAGATGAACTAAATTTTAAATATGCATTGGATGAAAGGAAGTCTAATTTTGTGATGGCACTATAAATTTTCACTAACATTTTTAAAGTATATAAAAATAGCCCATTAGTTTCCAGAGATGTTTTGTTTATTTTTCTTTATCCTGATTTTTTTGTATGAAAGATTAGTCATAGAGTAGTTACTATACAGTTAAGAAAGGACACTTTAATAGAGGAAATTATGCAAAAATGAGTAAAATAGATGAACTGAGTTATAATTATCTCTATTTTGGCTTTTAACGAATATATAATAGGGATTTGCTATAACACTATTAAATGTGAACAAGTTAAGTTTGTCATACTGAAGCATTCAAGTGAGTGAAGGACAATATATTCTTGAACTGTCACCAGCTAGCATGTGATCCAGTATTACCATTTTCTAGCGTGCAAACTGTTTTAGGAGAGTTAAACTATTAATTCCATCTGTAAATTGAACAGATGGCTAAGTGCACCTGAAATATCACTTGCAAACAGTATTCTCACAGGTCTGGAAAAATTAATGCGAGGTTTTCAGTGTGCCCAACTTCTTGCACAAAACAGCAGCCTCCTCTGGAAGTGAATATCTTCAACATTGTGTGGCTCACGGTGAATCTTATGCCATTCTGAGCAGCCATGAAAAAGCTTGAGACAAGCAGCTGAACAGTAAAACATTCATAGCTAAAAAGCTGAAATAATAGCAGGATTGCAAAGACACACTTCCTGTTTCAAATAGTATCAGAAGGAAAAATTATGGTATAAGGTGATTTTTCTGTTTTCAAAAACGATCCTCTTTGAGATTAATGGCAATATTTAGCATAAATTGTCCCCAACCCTCCCTTGAACAAGTTAGGTCTTAAGAATATTTTAAAGATAGTAAGTATTTTTGCATTTGGAATAATAGAAATTATTTTTAAATTCAAGGAGATTTTCATAACTGTTTTTGCCTTCTTAGGCCTTGTAAGATGCTTCTGTCTAAACCTTTACATAATAATTGGAAAAGGGAGAGTGTAGTTAAAAGAATGTTATTTTTCAACAGTTTACTGAATAATGTTTATGTAAGAAAGAAGAATAAGCTGTGAAGTGAGGAGAGCCTTGCATATTACGTTATGAAAGCCCGGCCTAGCTTGTCTTTGCTTTTATGAAGTTCAGAGTTAATTAAATGTCATGGAAACACATTTGTATTACATAAATCCCTTAGATACTTGGAAGAGAGCAAACATATTTAAGAAAAAATTTTGCTTTAATATTATACCATGCACTCACTGATTGTAAATTTACCTAAATTACTCTTAACAAAAATGTTTAATAGAGTTAAGCTTGCCTAAGTGCTATGTATATTTTGGTTTATTATTTTAATGAAAATAACTGGAACATGAATGTATGTTCTGATAATCCAATGATACTATGAGCCTAATAACTCCCATCATGTTAGCTCCTTATCCCAATCTGCCCCTCACTTTCCAGTTCTCTTGGGGTTTTACTTTTTATATATTATTTTGAATCTCCACCATGTGCCAGATGGTATCTAAATGCTATAAATACATTATTAGTACTTAAAACAGCCCCATTTTAAAGATCATGCTTGAAAAGCTTAAGAAATTTGCTCAAGATCTGCTATAAGCAGGATTCCAACCTGTTTTTTGTTTTTTTTTTTTTTTTTTTTTTTTTTTAAGAGGGAACAGAGAAAGAGGGAAGCAATCTTTACGTAGTTTTTCATGTGACTTTCATTCCTCACAACATTTCGTTGTGTACGTGGTGCTGGGGTTTGAACTCATGTACTTGAACATGGCAGGCAAGTGCAATAACCTCTGAGCCACCTATGTATTTTTAACTCTAAAGCTTGGTGTTGAACTATTTTTCATCTAGGTTTTAATGTTTTATATTTGCAGCAACTTTATCTGTGCTTGAAATTATGCATATATTGATGCATAGTGTAGTTTCAGAACTCAAAAGTAAACTGTAGATAAAATAGAAAAAGCAAGTTTATTTGTAGATGTTTTTGTTTGGCTGAATCCTATTGAAACAAATCATCTTTAATGTCTTAAATGCTTATTTTTAAATGCTTTATTTTTACCATCTTTTGCCTCTTGGCTAAGATATTTGCAGATGGCATAAATTTTTCTGTTCAATAATTCTTAAATGCTTTGTCTGGAAACCCCTTTTCTCCATATACTTAATGATTTGAAATTTATTTTATTCCTCCAATACTAATTTTCCAATTTTGCCCATGTGATGGCCATTTGACTTCTTTTGGCATTTTCTAGAAGTAGGTCTTGATTCCTGTGGAACGATCTAATAATAATCTCATTTGTCTGTCTCTGTGTGTGTGTGTTTTCTTTTGTAGTCATATGGAAAAGGAGCCAGAAGGAAAAACAGATTTAAAGGATCTGACGGGAGCACATCATCTGACACTACCTCAAATAGTTTCGTTCGCCAGGTAGGGGAGGTCTCATGCTCATGGTTTTGAGAAATGTATGTTAAAATGGAATTAATTTTAAACTCTCATGTAAGATTTATATGACATTATTTTACTATGAATAAGGTGAAAATTGTGCTGCTTGTCATAATGAAAATATTTACATTTCAAGTGAGACTGTGAGTAATAATTGCACGCTCTCCTGACAATTTGGGGAAGAAATGTAGACTGCATTACAGAGGATTTTTTTAAAAACATATATAGCGATACAGAAGTGCATCAGTCATGATTGCAGCGTTTTGAATTGGGTGGTTTTGGAGGAGAGGGAGGTGACATCCAACTCCCCAGCTGTGAAGTTGAGATACTGTCCTCTAGCTTCAGTTTGCTTTTTCCTCTTTAGGCTTGAACTGAGAAAAGAGAAGATCATTCTTGGCTAGAAATGATTGAAGCTTACCAGGTTAAATAGAATACATGTGGCATTGATCTTGAAATGATTGCTGTCATTGGAGGTGTAGTTTTGTTTGATTAATTGTGTGGTGTATTCCTGCCCAGCAGTCTGGAACTGTCCCCTAAGCAGACAGTGTCGGGGTCCCTAACATAAACACTGTATTTGGTAACAGAAAGGACTTCAGGTCCTGGAAGAAGCACACAGGCAGCTAGCCCTCTCAGGGCTGTGGTTCTGTTAAGACTGGAGTCTTGTGAGGTGTGGGTGTACATCTGACCCCTCTCTGTAGAGAGAGGAACTACAAGAGAACCTGCTTTCCTGGCTCCTGATGACCAGTGCTGTTGTAAGCAATCTGTTGTTGACTGTCATCTGGGAAAGCAGCTCCACTTCCTATGGATGTCACATTTCCCCATTGCTTCTTGGGTCCTGCAGACTAGCTCTAGGTTACACATGCACTTGCCACATCCTTCCTCCATTGGTTTGGCAGGAGGGTCTTCTCTGAATCCTGTGTGAATGTTTTGGGTTTTATTTTGGGGGATGGTAGCATTTGACCCTCTCGTTAAGTCCATTGACCCACCCATCCAAGGGCTTCCCTCAGGCATCTTTCCCATGGTTAACTTCAGTTGGCCTTGAACTTGTCTTGACGCTGCTTGGGGGATTTCCGTGCTGGCTGGGTGCTGCCTCCTTACAATTTTCTTTTCTTTCTTTCTTTTTTTTTTGATTTGTTTTTCTTTTATTTTTGAACAACCATACAAGTTTTTAACAAAATAATATAAAATGTTTATAGTTTCTGGATCTTAGATTTACCCCCAGGTGTGCCCCCCCCCCC
>PVKS010008524.1:0-52895 GCA_004027875.1 Aplodontia rufa | reverse complement strand
TTACTAACCATAATTTCTTCCATAGCCGTCAGTTTACCTTCAAAGGCTGCAATATCATTGTTTCTAATTGCTGAGTAAAACTCCATGGTATATGGATCCATTCATCCAGTGAGGGGCATCTGGGTTTTCCATAATTTAGCTATTGTAAATTGAGCTGCTATGAACATAGATATTGCTGTGTCACTATAATGTGCTAATTCTAAATCCCCTGGAAAAATACCCAGGAGTGGAATAACAGGGTCGTATGGTGGGCTCATCCCTAGTTTTTTGAGGATTCTCCACACTGCTTTCCAGAGGGGCTGTACCAGTATGCAGTTCCACCAACAGTGTGTTAGTGTGCCTGTCTCTCCATATCCCCTCCAGCATCTATTGTTGTTTATTTTCTTCATTTTTGCCACTCTGACTTGAGTGAGGTGATATCTTAATGTAGTTTTCATTTGCATTTCTCTGATTACTAGTCATTTAGAGCACTTTCTCATGTATTCATTGGCTTGATCAATGTCCTCTGTTGAGAAGTTTCTATTTAGCTCTTTGGCCCATTTATTGATTGGGCTGTTTGTGTTTTTGTAGTTGAGATTTTTGAGGATTTTGTAGATTCTGGATATGAGACCCCTGTCAGAGGAATCATAGCCCATGATTCTCTCCATTTCCATAGGAAACCTCTTGACTCTTTTGATTGTTTCCTTGGCAGTGCGAAAGCTTTTTAGCTCTATGGCATCCCATTCACTGATTTTTTTACTTTACTTCCCTCACTTTAGGAGACATGGTGAAAAAGTCTTTGCCTACTCCCAAATGCTGAATTGTTGGACCTAATTTGTCTTCGATCAGTTGCAAGGTGGCTGGTTTAATTCCTAGCTCCTTGATCCATTTTGATTTGATTCCTTACAATTTTCTTAAACCAATAAAGAGTGATCCCTGGCTAGCCAGCAGCTCCCCGTGCAGCCTTTGAATGCCCCAATGGTATGTCTGAGTAACTGTTGGGCCACTGGAAAGATTTAGGTTCTGGTCTATGCCAACTGGGAATTGTTTTGGTTGCAGGAAGTTAAGAGAATTGGTTAAGGAGCGGAACGTGTTTACTGAGAGACATTTAGAAAGAAAAGAGATGAAGCCAAGTCGACTCTGCCCTAGAGCAATGTTCTAATCGTGTCAGGGAGCTGGGAAAGTTGGAGGAGATGGCCATGGTGTTGGCTTTAGTTTAGGGTTTTGCAGACAGAAGGGTCTTCATGGTCCTCAGGATGAATCAAGGGTCTTGGGACATAGTTTAGGTGTGTCCGTTAAAAGGAACTTTCCCAAGGCCTTTTGCATTTTTGAGCATCTGTTGTCCATTCTGCTTTTGGGACAAGTAGTTGGACCTTGGGGACTAACATTACAATTTTTAGTCATCAGATCAGGGTGGAACACCTGAGGACCAAAGAAGCTTGTTGAAATTGCATGGAAACACAAACTAATGTTAAGTGAGCAAGATATTATGAAATTCCATTATGAATAGAATGAATAGAATTCTATGAAATAATAGAGGCCATTATTTCTCATTTAAGCTCTTAAAGCTCATTGGAAGGCAATCATTTTACCCTGATTTCCAGTTGTTTCTTTGGCTGTATTTATTCCTCTTCCGTGGAATTTTGAGAACTCAATTCACTAGGCTAGGAGGGATTTCCATATTGCAAATAAATTAACTGAAATTTGGTGTTCCTCATGACAACTTCCTTTTGACATGTTCTTAGAGACTTATGTTTTCTTGAGGAAACAATTATAAATGACAAGGAGAACCGTTAAACTACCTAAATGTAGATATTTTAAAACACGTGAGCATGTAAGAAGGCAAAAAAATCCAAAAGCAGAAATAGAGGTTCATCTCTTAGAATCTGAATAGAACAAGGTGCTCACTATAGAATGGATTTGGGGGTAATAATCATACAAGCAGTCATCCCATATCCTGACCTGCCTATTGCATAGTCATAGAAGGTAGACCAGAAATTTTGACGTGAGTTTGAAGTTTAAAAACAAAAACAAAAAACCTAGGCTTGGGTGAAAGGTAGTCAACCTCATGTATTAGACCCACCAAAGGCTTAAGAACACATAATCTAGGGGAACCATAGACACGTAGGTGTGGGAGGTGGGGAGGGAGAGGCGAGAAGATAGGGAGGCAATAACAACTCAACAACGTTAGCTTATTCTTTACCATCCCCCCCAAGAAATCAATTAATACTTATGCAGTTTTTTTTTTGAGAGAGAGACAGAAAATCAATTTCAATTTTATTTAGTTTTTCATGTGGCCTCTGTTGCTCTGAAACATCGTTGTGTACGTGGTGCTGGGGTTTGAGCCTGCCAGCCAAGCACGGTAACTGCCAAGCCACTGCTCCAGCCCCTTATGCAGTCTTTTAATTCTGAAAAATTCACAATCACATATATGGACATTTGTATCTCTTATAGGGCAAGAATCTAGAGGCTGGGGTGTCAGTGATGTGGGGGTAACTATGGCTTAAGATCAGGTGCATATTGTTACTTTCTACACATTTATGATTGTATAACAGCTTAGCTCCTTAATAAAAATATCTCAAATTATTTTTTCTTTGAATAGAATAGTGATTAAATTAACCAAATGGTCATATTTTGCTACCATTTGAAAATAAGCTAAAACTCCCATGACGTGGCTAGAAACATAATAGATGTGGTCTGCTTAGAGGATTTGCAGAAATGCATGATAGATTATACTTGCATTGATGTATATCATTTACCTGTCTGTGGCCAGGACACATGTATGTATGATTGGTACTATAAAATGGTAGGATAACTGGACTTCCTTTAAAAATGTCACAATCAGATTCTACAACTGTCTTTTAATTAAACATAACTTGTATATAATTTGTAAAAATCTTACAATTTTATTTTTATAAACAGTCTAGGAGGACATTTAAAACTAGAAAGTAGTAGACACTTTACAGAGTCTCCTATTGAAATTAAATTTTAGAGGTTGGAAATGTGAAAATTCACATGTAGAATTCCATTGTGACTATGTTTGGTGATTAGGGTCTCTAGAAGGTTATATAAGGTTGAATGAGATGAAAAGTGCTGGGCCCTAATAGAATAGGATCATTGTCCTTAAAAGAAGATAGAGGCAGTGGAGATGCTATGCACACAGTGGAGAGGTCATGTGAGGTTAGAGGTTACTAACCTCTGCTAGAGGTTACTGTCTGCAGGCCAGTTAGAGGTCTCACTAGAAGCTAACCCTGCTGTCCCCTTGATCTTGGCCTTTCAGCCTCCTGAATTGTTATAACATTAATTTCTGTTGCTTAAACCACCCTGAATACTCTGCTATGGTAGCTCAGGCAGACTAATAGAATGCATATACAATTGGGCTTGAAAGTCAGACTTTTTTTTTTTTTTGGTACTGGGGATTGAACCCAAGGTGCTTTAATAATGAACTACATCCCCATCCCTTTATTTTTGAGACAGGGTCTCACTAAGTGGCTAGAACTTGTGATCCTCCTGCCTCGACCTCCCAAGTTGCTGGGATTACAGGTGTGTGCCACCACACCTGGCTCTTTCTTAATTTTTTAGGTAAATTGCTTTACTGATAATGTGGTATATATAGATAGGGAGAGAGAGAGAGAGATACATATGGGTACATTTTGTTCTATGCTATATCTTATGGCGTGCATATGTTCCACTAAAATACCGTGAAATAGTTCTCCAAAGTGGTTTTATCAATTTGTATACCCACGAGCAGCATAAGAATTTCAGTTGTTCACATCCTAGCTAACACTTGCTGTTATCAGTCTTCTTCATTTAAACCATTCTGTGTTCATGTAGTGGTAGCTTATTGTGGTCTTGTATGTTTCCTGATACCATATTCACAAATTCCCTGGGGCTGAATCTGGGAAACATCTATGGAGTGTTATATATGAATAGATGTATAATCTGAAAGATCTTATGAGAACTTTGTATCATTCTTCATAGTAAATATAGCACTCTAGTAAGTATCTCTAACCATTTGATCAAAACTCTCCTACCTTTTAACTAAAATGTTGAAACATTGGAATATATTGGAATATGAAAATGAAAAGCTACAAAGAAAATGATAAAATGTATTTACACAAGGTTTAATTTTTGACTTTTAGTGGTTTTTTTTTTTTGAGAGGGACAGTGAGAGAGAATCAGTTTTTTAGTTTTTCACATGGTTTTCATTGCTGCAATACCTCGTTGTGTACATGGTGCAAGGGTTCGAACCTGCAGACTTGCAGTGCATGCAAGGCAAGTGCGGAAACCGCTGCTCTAGTCCTGGTTGGTTGGTTGTTTTTTTAAGATATCTTTTGTATTCTAAACTTATTAGAAAGAATTATTAGTCTTGAGAAAAAATAAGTTTGTTTAGGCTCTGAAACAAGATTATAGCTGTGTATAAGAAATACTGCCATTATAGGGGATGGGTTCATTTTGTTAGTTTACCAATTCATCATTATCTAACCAATTAATTGCTTTTGGCACTTAATATCATAAACCTATAGGAAGTCAGTAATATTTCAAAGATGGGAACTTGGATGAATTTCCTCTTGAAGTTAATTTTGCCACAGGACATCGGCTCCATGCTAAGGTATGGGGTACCAACTGTGTCCTAATCCGTGCTTCAAGGTGGTCTTTGTCCACAGGGATTGTTACTTGTGGGACAGATAGGATTTCCCTTGGGCTGTAGAAAATAAGGTTGCTCTTGTTTCTAATCTCTCTAATTTTCCCTTTTATATCAAACATTTCAAAGATAGCAATTTTTCCTCCTTGCACTTTCTTAAAGCATCAAAAGAAAGTTGTAGTTCCTCTGAGTTCTAAAGTCGCATTCCTTTCTTACATAATGTGCTATACATGTGCTAGTTCCTGAACTCATAACTTGCGCATTTCTCTTAGTAAATTATGATGCTGTGAGATTTATTATAGTTTCCTTCAAGAAGCAGGAGAATAGCTAAACCTCTGAACTCTGACACCGAATTCTGACTCTACCCTGTATAGTTGTCCTTTGGATAGATAATCTTACCTTTCTGTACCTCCATCAAATGTTACCTGTAAGGATTAGAAGTGCTTAAATTTATATATTGCTTATTACCATACCCAATGCCTGGCAAGCTCTAAGACTTTATTATTTTATTTAAAATACCAATTCCTATTTAGAACGTTAGTTAAAACCCGAGTAAGAAATAGACTATGGCAGAGGAAATGATACCAGTTAATATTTGTCAAGCACTTACTGCATGTTGTAATTGTAACCATTTTGCAGAAGAGGTAATTGAGGCATCTGGAGGTAGAATGATTTGTCCATAGTCAATCACGTGACCAGTGAGACTAGAGTCAGAATTTTTTTTTTTTTTTTCATTTTGGTACCAGTGATTTACCCAGGGGTACTTAACCACTAAGCCGCATCCCCAGCCTTTTTATTCTTTGTTTTGAGACAGGGTCTTTTAAAGTAACCTAGGACCTTGCTAAATTGCTGAGGCTGGTTTTGAATTTGTGATCCTTCTGTCTCAGTCTCCCCAGCTGCTGAGACTTATGTGCCACACATCCAGCAAGAGTCAGAATTTGAATCCAGGTGGCTGACTAGATCCTTTCTTTGTTGGTAACACTATACTTTCTTATAGCCAAAGGACTTGGATAAATGAAAATGAATCATAAAGGTTTAATTCTTTCAACTAAGGAGGACATATAGAAAGATTCCTACCAGTGTTTTAAGGATGAATGCATGCAACGATACAAAGTTAGTCTTCTACTTTCAACTTCCTTCTTCGTAGAAAAGTGAATTTTCACGAGGCACTGTGATTTAAAAAAAAAACAAAAAAACAGCCTTATTCCTTTACTTCTTCCATCAAGGTTGTTCAAATTCCCAGTTCGTGTCTGCTTCCACCAATCTTTTAACAAGTGAACTTGAGTGTGAATGTTCTGTAAGATTGTGTGGGTCTGTTTTGAGGTTTGACTTGAGGCTGGTATTTATTGATCCCCCTGATCACCGTAGCCTGAACCTGAATTCATTTGGGCACATATAAAACAAAGTGGTGTTGTATTAGTCTCCTGTGGACAGGTCATAGCCTGCTAGGGCCTTTGCTTTATTAATAAATATTTCAATTGATTTACAGGCCAGAAAGTTTCAAGGCATTGACTTCTAGACACTGTAAGTAACATTAGTGAATATTTTTTATATTTGTGTACTAAAAGGCACTTAAAGCTATGGTTATTTTGGACTCCTTAAGTAATCGTAGATATTGAAATTGTCTTTGATTCTAGTATAAACTCTTTGTACTCTTTGGCTGCATGTTGAGAATAGACGTATGCACAAGAGGACATTATTTATCATCCTAACAAATCTGGAAAGGCTATAATTCTTAAAACCCTTTGCATTTAGTTCCTGGCATACATTCATGAAGTAAATTAAGTTTTCTTATATCTGAGCTCTTTCCTCCTGACTTCATCAAAATTAAGAATTAAAAGAAAAACCCCTAAGTCTGTTCTTTAGAAAGAATAAGTTTATTTTAACACTAGACCCTAAGTGGGTAAATTAATTTACTGGAAGAAAAATAGGTGGGATTGAAGTAACAACAAAGCCTGCCTGGCACTGAAGGGTAGAATATTTGTGCTGTTCCTTTCAAGCGATTGTGCAAGAACTGCTAACTGTATAAATTCTTTGATATTGCCAAGGTCAGGGAAAACTATGTGCATCTGCAAATAAGTACTGGTCATCGAAATTAAAGCAACTGTGTGTTGGAGGGAGGCATGCTAGTAACTACCACTGCTGACTTAGACAAGTTAGTCCTCCTTCATTTTCTTCCCCTCACTCCCTCCCATTTCTCTCCCCTGTGCCATTCTCTCTCCCTGTTTTCTTTTCCTTTCCTTCTATTCATTTTCTTAAAGGCATGTGTTCTCCCTGATAGCATTTATGTACCTGGCAGTCTTCCGAAGATGAACACCAAATGCTAAGGAGATGACTTGCCAGTTTTGCTTTATTTTGATACTTCCACAACATGGCCACTTCTCATTCAGGGAGCACTTGTCTGAGCTCCACTGTATGTTCCTGCCATGTATGGCCAGGATTCGCAAACTGTTTACATTTTTTTATTTCTTTAATAGGTTGCTGCTTTGCACCAACTGGTGTCTTGGTGCAGAAAGCTGAGTCTTAGGATTCAACATCTTTTGCAATTTTCAAGTACCATTATTCTTTGTGGTTAGCAGGGAAGAACTCGGCAACTGATCTGGGATTTTTGCTCACCAACATATGTTGTGGTTGTAACGAAATAATCCTGTAGCTTCTAAGGGCTTCCAGAATACAAATCAGGATGACAAAATGGAATGAACCGCATATTTAACAGAAGGTTGCATGACACTTTCAGAACATGGTATTCTAAACAAATTCCATCGTCTCCCAGTACCATGTTCTTGGTGCTGCTTTTTGGACCTTTTATATTAGTTCAGATTGGCTTCAAATAAGAGTGATTAATCACAGAGACACAGTCTATTTTTCAGTTTTGTTTTGCAAAGACAGATTAAACTGAGATAATGATTACAGACTCCAGGCCTGTGTAGACTGATATGTTTAAGGTTGGATAAATCTTTCAGCCCTTAAATACTGGCTTATTGCCCTGTTATGCTGTATTCATCATAAACACAACTATAAATAATGAAGCAGTAGATTTATTGCCACTGTGATTTCCTATAAATGTCCTTCTATCTTATTAGGCATTCGCTTTGGTTTTGTGAATGGCAGAATCTTTCATGTCCCCTTAAGACTCTTCATAAATACATTGGAATAAAAAATGCTTATCTTTAAAAAAAAAAAACCTTGTTCTTTCTATGTTATAAACCTATGTACTAATAAGAACTTTTATTTTCTTTTTAGGAGACGTGCTTTTAAAGCAACAGAGAAACCTAGATTTTTGTACTGCAATGTCTAATTGTAACATGTCTTTGGGAACATAATTTTTATAGGAGAATGAGGATATGATTACATAAGAAATCTTTATTCCCAGGTTGTTTGCATGTGGTTTGGAACAGCTACCCTATAAGTTGGACTTGATTAAGCCTCTTTCTTGTGCACTGAGGCATTTTTTTCTTTGCATACATGTTTTTCCACTAACATAAACATCAATTTAAAATCTTATTTTTGCAGGTGCTTTTTTTTTTTTTAAACTCGTAGATATGTTTTGAGTTGCACTTCCACTTATACCCGATTTAGTTCATCTTCTGCTTGGCTAAGTAACGAAAGGTTTCAGAAGTCATGCACTGAATTAAGCCCACTGAAATATAAGAAAATATATTCAGATAAGCTAATGTGGAGTAAGTACCAGGCCTAGGAAAATAGTTTCATTAAACACTGAATTTATAAAAAGTGAATGTTTCCGTTAAACCCTAAACTTTTAGGAGATCAGTTACTTCACTTAAATTATTCATGTTCCTCGCAGGCATGCTACCTAAGGTGGTAGTGTAGTGTGATCAAAGAATCATTTCCTCTTCCTTATTCTTTTTGCATATAAATATTGTCATCTCTCGATTTGTTTCTGGAACTCTTTGTGATTGTCAGGTGATGGAGTCCTTTTTGAGATTTTTGGATTACATCTCAAATGCTTACTATGGTTCTGTTGAATAATATTCTAATTTTAACATTATTCCATACCTGTGACCAAGCCTGGGTGTTTGTTTCCCAGACCTGAGATGGGGAAAGCCACTGAGCCCTGTTTCAGAGCTTATCTTTTTCCATCTGCTTATTTTAGAGTTGGGGGATAAAGGAAGGAAAAAATCAGGACGTTGATCACAGAAGGTTGGGAGAATCTTCGCCGAGTCTTCTGTGGGTTTGTATTTGGGAAGATGTATCAAAGCTCTTCAGGAAGTCTGTCCCCTGCCACCACCTCACAAACCTGCCATTGCATTTTAGAGTCGTGTTGGTGTCAGGCTCTGCATCTCTGAATATTCCCTATGTTCTTGGTATTATATAGCCCTTGCTCCTCCTTTTCCTTTATACTTATGGCAGGATGGCGTGGGGACAGTTGCTCCTTTGGACTTCTTACAAGGGCACTATGCGCTGACTCTCCTTTCCCCTGTGTCCTGAGAGGGTGTTGTGACCTCACCATCTGGCTCAAAGTAGTAGACGGTCATCTTCCACTAATTTGAGCTGGAGGTTTTGTCTTCTGAGTGGAACCTCAGTGTTTAATCCCATCCAGATGTTTCACTACCTTTGCAAGGATTGTTGATTTCTCTTTGGTCAAGGTATCTATCTAAAAATTGGAAAATACTAACCTCTTTTTTTCTTTAATATCCCCCCCATCAAAATAAGAAAATTTTTAATTTAAAAGAACATTGGTGACATATTAGTTTGCTAGGGGTATCGAAACAAAGCAGCACTGGGTGGCTTAAGAAAGTCATCTCGGGGGCTGTCGTGGTGGCTCGGTGGTTACGGCGCTTGCCTGGCATGTGCGAGGACCTGGGGTCAAACCCCAGCACCCATGTACACAACTAAGTGTCAGAGCAACGAAAGCCATGTGAAAAATTCAATAAAAAATTGATTCTGTCTCTCACTGTCCTTCCCTCTTAAAAAAAAAAAAAAAAAAAGTTATCGTGCTGTAAAAGTCTGAGATCAGGGTGTCACAGGGCTGTGGCCCTCGGACACTGAGAGTGAAGGACATCTGCAGGCTCCTCTTCTTGGGTTCTAAATGGCTGCCCTTACGTTTATGTTATGGGACTTTATTTCTGAGATATATCTCTGTCCAAATTTCCACTCTGTAAGGACACCAATACTATTGAATTAGGGCCCAGTCTAATGAACTCATTTTAACTAGATTACTTCTAGAAAGATAATCTTTGAAATGTTAGATTCTCAGGTCCTGGTGGTTAGGACTCTGACCTTTGAATTGGGAGTGAGAGGGGATTGTCACAATTTAACCTGTAATAGATGGTGACTGTTACAATTAACACCATATATAACTTTATTTCCTTGTATCTTATGTATTTAATATGAAGACAGACTTTTGTTACAAAGTATTGAATCAAAATACTAGTATGTCAGAAAATCAGACTTCATTTGCTATAGAATTAAAGGAGTAAAAAAGTGAATGCCCCATCTGTGTCAATATTTTCATAAAGAAATGGAATAACTTTGTATATTAAAGCACTAAAAGTTATTAACTTAATAAATTAAGCCAGTATCTTAATTAGGAACCTCCTTTAATTATCTTTATCATAAGAATTTTCATTTGGATTATTCATTTTCTCCAAAGTATAAAATCATGACTTAAGGGCCAGATAACATGTAACAAATGACATCTCAGGTTTATAAAATCTTTGAGACTTACTTTTTGAAGATGAAATTCATCAGTATAACCAAGTCTGGTTCACTCTTGGGCATAACAATACATACAAACTGTTGTATGTATACAGTAGATGAATTAGTTCCATGACTATTATGAATATGCAGCATTTATATGTGTGTGAATATGTAACTTATGATTTCAACTTTTTTCTTTTGTTTATCTCTTCTTTATTAAGATAGGACTGTGTTTTGAAATGCAATGGTATACTCAAGTCTGTGTCTTTCATGGTGTGCCGAGATTATCTGAGTAATTTTTATACATCTATTTATCATAGCACATGGTTAAGTCAGTTAAGGTCTTGAAATTATTACTTCAAACTTGTAGAAGTTTAATACCAAAAAGAGGGAGGAATTAAGAATCTCATTTCATATGACAATGACAAGAAGAGCTGTCGCAAGAAGAAAGCCTACGTGATGGGTCAGAATGCCCTGCTGTGTTTTACTTGTAGAGAAAACATTTGTCATCTTGCTATTCATTTAATGGTGCTTATTAGTTCATCACAGTATGGCTCATACTGAAGAACGTTGTTTACTCTTCTCAAGGTTTTATTTCAAGTCATGTTCCTTTGCTAACCAGGAAGTGCTTAAGTCTAGAAAACCCTATGAAAGATTCCACAGTCAGGTGGATTATGAGCATCAGTGGGCTGGACATGCACATTGAGAAACCAATTCCCAAAGGATCTGATGCATTCTTATGATTGAGCAGTTACCTGGAAGAGCTCGAGGGGTCAGACTGCATTATAAGAGGTAGGAAACACATCCAGGGAAGTAGCACAAAAAGCATGAGCTCATTAAAAATAGTCATTCGTGTGAACCTGTAGGCAGTGTGTATTTTTGTAGAAGAGTGGAAGAAGGTCCTGTGTGAGCCTGGGGGAATGGATGGTGTTTTCTGCATGGTGAGAAAGCATTGGGTCATTGACCCCAGTCATAATTTGAAACAATGTAAGTGCAGTATGTTTCTAGGATGGTCAATACCTGCATGCTCAATCAGGGTAGGTGGAGAGATGAATGGGAGGCCAGATCACGGGGGCGCCTCTGTTCCATGATAAAAATGTACTGATAGGTCAACTTCTTGGAAAATCAGGCATTATCAAAGAATTTATTTGAAAAAAAAAAATAAAATAGCTAACATGCTGACAATGTGCCAGCCACTCTGATAACTAATCATTAGCACAACTCAATGAGGTGAGTGCTGTTGAATGGACCTTCTTAAATTAATTTCCCCAAGTTTGAATGTGTACAAGTATATAGAATTATCATCTCAAATCAGTATATTCCTGGGACTGTTTAGGTGTTTGCTGTGCAGTAAAAGAAGCTTGATAACAGTGATGCTCAAAATCTGCTGGAAAAGGACATAGTGATTTGGGGTCCTGAGACCAAAGCCATCGACTGTGACTATGGGAATAAAAGGTTCAGGGTCCTTCCCCCTGAGAAAAGACTCTGGAAACATCTGGGCAAGATGTATCCCAAGAGCTGAGTTCTAAGACAAGATTCTAGAACCATGAAGGATTTAGGGGGCCGCTTATTTAATATCGAGTATACGTAAAAATGTTCACAGTGAATCTGCAGGGAGGTTATACAAGATCAACTGTGCTGTTCTTGTACTTTTGTTACAGGTTTGGACATGTTTTTAAAATGAGTAACATTGGTCAGGAGGAAGCCACAGGGTGATGAAGAAAATAAGGGGCAGAAACTGAGTGACTAAGATCCCAGGGTAGGGCTGGGCTTGAATATCTGACTCACCTAGGCACACAGAAGTAATTTCACACAATTTGAAGTAGAGTGGGATGGGGAAGGAAGTTGGTAAGGATTCCTTAGATGGCATCTGCCTACTTCTTCAGAGACATTTTGAGGACTGATGGGCACAATTAGATCAGAGTTAGGAAGTGGAGGATGACATTTTATACTGACAACTTTATTACAGAGTTTTACAATTTTGAAAACATCTTCTAAAACTTTTCCAACAGACAAAACCATATGCAATCACAGTATCGGAAGGATTTTCTTATGGATGTCAAGTTGAGGTTTAGGGCACTGATGACCCCCAAAGGCTGCTTATCTTAATTCCATGTTGTGGAAACTCTTTTGATCTGGTGCCGTGGAGTAATAGATGGCTCCTCCTCCAGGAGAAGTAGTCATTAGTGGTCATGTAAGTTGAAAATGGGTCGCCATTATCTTTCCACCTTAGGCCATTTGTATGGAGGGAGAGAGTTTTGTTTTTAGAAAATTGGGCTGTTTGGTCACCAAAACAGTGTCCTTTATCCTATTCAATCGCCCTCTTTTGGAAGAATTGCTTAATATTTATTAGGCAGTTCTGCTCGTTAACAGTTTTCTGGGAGATGTTTATAATATTCCTATAAAACAGACCAAAATAATTCCACTAGCAATTTTAGCATTTCTTTTTATTGTAGTTAATACACAAAGCACCAGCCATCCTGGAGATGTGAAATACATAATATAATAAAATGTATTGTAAATTTTTTAAGTTTGCACTTGGGCCCATTTTCAAAGTCCATTTCAGGACCACACATTTGTGCTTAGTATTTTTTTGTTCAAAGCAGAAGAGTGGGTATGGATTCAGGGTTTGAAGGGGACTTCCTAATGTGGAATAATTTCTTGAACCATTTTGGGTATGTTTGTTCATGAAAACTACATTGGAAATGAGCCAAGATGGCATGTACACTCTAGTAGTCCTGATTATACACACACACACATACACGCATGCACATGCACCCCCCATGCACCCCCATGCACCCCCCCACATATATATATTCATTTTTTTCTATTTTCCAACATAAAAAGTGATTTTGCTGGGTATTGGACCAGAGGTGGAATAAAATGATAGTTTCTGAATGAAGTATTGAATGCATTCATGCTTTAAAGTCAATGATTAGGAGATTTTTTTTTTAAACACAGAAGGACAGTGAGAGAGATACAGAGAATCAATTTTTGTTGAGTTTTTCACATACCCTTCATTGCTTTCCACACTTACTTGTGTACGTGGTTCTGGGATTTGAACTCGTGTATTCGCGCATGCTAGGCAAGCACTGTAACCGCTGAGCCTCCGCTCCAGCCCCTGATTGGAGTCTTGGAATAGAGGTTAGTGCAAAATGTGGGCAAACAGGGAAAGGACTAATTATTGTCACTGTGGGAAAGTAGAAAGTGCTTCAGAAAGTTGGGTTTAAACTGGGTATTGAAGGATAAGGACACATGTTCTAGGAGAGGACATTGGGAAGGGATACATCAGGGTGAGAGCTCATCTCCTGCAAAGGCAGGCAGAGGTGTGGGAAAGGGTGGGCTCCCTCTGCCGTGGCTGGGTGGGTGGGAGATGGGACCAGATGAGTGTAGCACAGCTAAGTCCTGACAAGTACGGTGCAAAGGTCAGATTAAGGCAGAAATGATGTTACTGGTCCCTGCATGAGGTACACCTGTGGGATCAGCTCAAAACTACTGTACAAGGAAGACAATATGCATCTTTCAAAACCTTATTCACCTATATTTGTCCCTTAGTATCTGCAGGGATTGGCTCCAGCATATCCATGGATTCCAAAATCTGCTGATTATGTAAATGAACATAGTATGGCTCATAACCTGTGCATATCCTTCACATACTTTATTTCCTACGTTTGGTACTAGGAGTGAACCTGGGGGTGCTTAAAAACTGAACCACATCCCCAGTCCCTTGTACGTTTTATTTTAAGAAAGCATCTTGTTAGTTGCTAGTGCTGGACTTGAACTTGTAATCTTCCTGCCTTCGCCTCCCAAATTGCTGGGATTGCAGGTATGCTCCACCATGCCTGGCTATCCTTCCATGTACTTGAGGTCACTTCTAGATGACTTAAAATATCACAAGACAAATACTATGTAAACAGATGTTAAAATATATATATATATATAAATATGTAATAGCAATGTATGTATACATACACATACGTATGATGAATATTTAGGAAATCATGACAAAGACTATACATGCTCAGCAAAGACAAAATCTTTTTACCTTTTGAGTATTTTCCATCCAAAATGGGGTGAATTCCACATATGTAGAGGATTTGCTGTATACTGGTTCTGAGAAAGCTGTTCAGGAAGTGATCTTTCCCAACAAACATGAAATAAGGGTGTGTTTTCATAGTTTTATTAATGTGGAGAATTTTAAACAGCAGTATGTTTATTGACAAATGACACATGCCTTTATATTTCTCCTCCAACTGATGCTAGATTGACATAGATGTTTTTCTTTTTGTGGTTGGAAGAGTTGTGGGTTTCTGGGTCAAAAATTTTGTTATTTTTACTGTAGATCAAAAGTGGTCTGTTGAACAGTTATATAATTTACCAAACAGGCTATAAGTATAAATTGATCTTATATCTATTATATATGACTACATGTATTCAAGTATACACACATTTCCTTCTACAGATGACTTTAGGATTACATTTAGGATGGATTCAGGTTAGTTACATAATCTAACATTAAGGTCCTAGGATTCGTAATATAAATTAGCAGTGACAAATCTTGATAATGCAGTTCAAACCTGAATCAATTCAATGTTATAAGCATAGAAGGTCTGGTTCAGGGCTGGATAGCAGAGGAAGGAGAATATATTGAGGGGCCCAGATCTCTACAGAATGGATGAGAGAAAAAAAACTAAATGAGCAGAAGGGAGTTCTTTGAGACCTCTAAAACTCCTGGGTTTCAAAGCCTTCACAATTGAGAACAAACTAGAGATTTTGTCTGTAGAGCCCTGGGGCTCTCCTCCCTTGCCCTACTGCCCTGAGTGTGACCTAAGTGGTGGCACAAAAATAGGGCCTGCAGGTGATCACACTCTGAGAGATTGCGCGTTCAGTGACAGATGCAATGAGACGCGTTCCGGTTAATATCCTTTATTTAACGCAGCACTCAAATGGTATCAATATCACAATTCTCAAGGGATATCATCCTACAGATCACACTCTATTGTATCTCTATCCTATTTAGTCACTGCATGCATATAGTATAAACTAACAGTTACACACCACTTAGAAACTATTCTTAATGCAGCAAGCTTAAGGCAATAGGCAAGGGTAAGTAAGCTCATTGTCCACTCACCAGCATCGGTGTGATGTCCATGCCTACAAGCAGTCACTCGGGTAGGTCGAGGGTCCATGAAGGATGGTCCAGATGACTGTGGTGTAGCTGCAGATGTCCTCTGGCTTCAGGGTGGTGCTGCAGTACCTCGGGTCACTCTGGTTAAGCGCTGCAAGCTGGTTCAGACTCTGGCACAGAGTTGCTGATTTGGATGGCAGGTCAAAACGGGTTGCGAGGAGGATGGGGATGAGGCATGCAACGAGCAATAAGGACCAATGTCAATAGGCTTCTATAGTAGTGCACAGCTCTGCTTACTCGGTTCTAGGCCTTGATTTTTTTATCCTCTATTCCTGAGGTTCGGGCCTCAACTTCATCATCCTAATTAGTATTCAACTTTTGGTAACACCTTACTTGGCTTGCAGGATAAGAGTCTGGCAGGGAGGTTCTGAGCTCAATTTTGGTAACTGCCTTGCAGCTGGTAATCAGTTGTGGGTTTGAGGTTATCTGGTACAGCGCAGGTGGCTGAGTTATGTCACTATGTGACTTGCATTTGGTGCTTGCTTTGTGTACTAGACTGTCTCTGTCCACTCCGGACACCTACCCTGTTCTTTTTGTGCTACTGGGATTGAGCTTGGGAGCATTCTGCCTCTGATCTACGGCCCCAACCCTTTCTTAAAAAAAGTTTTTGAGAGAGGGTCTCACTAAACTGCCCAGGCTGAACTCAAGCTAGCAATCCTCCTACCTGAGCTCCAGAGCAGCTAGGACTACAGGTGGGTGCACCTGCCTCTACCCTATTCTTAAAGGTAATATTGCCTACAATAGTTCTCAGCTTAAGATAAGGGTATCGTGGTACAATTGGCAGGTGAGTGCAGGAGGAGGAAGGCACATCCACCTTTTTCTCTCTTTGGGCTACTTAACCTCACAGTTCGTCTTGGACATGTTTGAGTTGACTGTGAGAAAACAGTACTTATTCTGTTGGAGGCTCTACCTTTGATACCTGTAGGATCTGAGAAAGTTATGACAATGCTAAGCTCTTCTGGAAAGTGAGGATAGGAATGCAAAATGGCATGGGGGAGAGGCAATTCAACTTCCTTCTAATCTCTTATCATGAATCTTGGCAAAGGAAAACCATAGCACCTCACTGGCAAGGCAGCTTTGGGACAGGTGTCAAGTGATTTTACAACCCAAGTGAAAGCCGTGTTTACCCAGGCCAGGAGGCTGCTCAGCCAGTTCTCCAGGCCATCCTGTGCCCCATTCCCACCTGTTCCAGGTTCTTGCTTCTGAGCCCCTTAGGTGTGAAAATGCTGGAGAGCCATTTTTGGCATCTGGCTGAAAAATCTTGAAGATGCTGTATATTTCATATAGTTGTATTTTTTTTTAAAGTTGGTTTGGAATTTTTTTTAAGTTCTTGAAAGTTTGGGAGGCTGCTGATGGGGTGCAAGGTGGTTCTGCTGAATAAATTAACTACTAGGAGAATAATTCTTCATCAGTCCACAATTAGGTGATTTTCATTCCCCCTCAGCAGTTGATTTTGTGTGAAGTGTTGTGTGAAAGGGCCTTCACTGCACCAAATACGGAACATTTCTTGATAATGTTCCCGATTTGAATCCTTCCTCCCATCCCTGCTTTTCTGTTGGTTTCCTGGATGGAGTGAGGCGTGACATTGAGGACACATTCATTAATCACTTCACACTGCCCTTGTTTTGTTCCCTACCCTTCATTTTGCATTTTACTCAAAAGTGTGAAAACAGGACCTAGGTTATTGTGATCAGTGTGCTTCCTCTTCTGACGCTTGTGGTAGTGCAAAATTGGTTTAGGCCACTTAATAAAATTTAGACTAAAGAAATCCACTTGGAAAACCAAACATACTCTCCCCAGCATAGGCTCCTTGTGAATGATGTTAATGGTGGCACCTTTCTACAGGGCAGTGGTGTTAATTTGTTGGGGTTTGTGTTTCCCTGCAAAGACCTCATAAATAGGCTTCATCTTGAGGCTTCTTTCCCTTCCACAGGCTATTCACAGTCCAAAAATTTCAAAGCAAACAAATTGTATTCTTTAATAATCTTCACTTTATTAAACATATATGATCAGGGGTGAGTAAGGTCCCAGGCTAGTCCTTGTAACCTTATACCAGTTAGAGCTGCAATACCACAAATATCAATGAAAATGAGAAAAAAATAAACTTGGTAATTTTAAAAAGAAACTGTTTTGGGGCTGGAGCGGTGGCTCAGCAGTTATGGTGCTTGCCTGGCATGTGAAAGGACACGAGTTTGAACCCCAGCCCCATGTACACAACTAAGTGTTAGAGCAACAAAAGCCACACGAAAAATTAAATACAACTGTTTCTTCTTCTCTCATGGTCCTTTTTTTTTTTTTTAAACAACAACAACAACAACAAAACCTGCTTCTGATGCAGGGGTTTTTGAGATGAGGTCAGATGTAGTCAGTCTGGGCTGACTACAGATTCCAGCAGCCAAAATAGCCCGCTTCTAGTGTTTCCAGCTATTCCCAGTTAAAACTGAGGATTTGGGATGGTTGCAGGTTTCTGCAGTCAAAATAGTGCTAGCAGCTTTCGAGCTAAGAGCTGGGTTTTTCCCTCCACTACTGTTGAGTGGTGTGTTGCAGCTCTTGATGTGGAAATTAACCCTGGGAATTTGGTGCCAATCATCTGGGTTCTTGTCCTGCGAATCAGAAGAAAAAAATCCATGGATAACCATGGAAGGAGGAATAAAAAGAGTAAGATTTATTTAAGGAAAGAGAGCAGAGTCTCTGCAAGGTACCTGGAAGCCGGACACCGTCTAATGAAGGTTAGGCCAGGGATTATATTGGTTTGGGTATGAGCCTTGATTAAGATTCATTAAAGCAGGCAATGAGAAAAGCACCAACATCATTGGTTAAACTCTATGCAAAACAGGCATTGAAACTGAGCACCAAAGTCATTGGTTAAAATCTAAGCAAAAACAGGTAGCAACTCTTTCCAAGTTCCCATCTGTGTCCATCACCATTTCTTAGTTTTCCTGCCTCTGGAATCAAGGAGTTGCTCCCACAGGTGAGCCTCTTGGTTATTTGCATTTGAAGGCCCTGAGCACAACCTTTAATGGCTCTCTAGGGGCAGCTTATAGGTGTGGTTGAATGCCTCCCAAGGTCCTGACTACCTAGCCATTTCACTATCTCGCCTAAACTCTCACTTCTACATTTTATATTTCTGGCATATATTTTTTAAAATGAGTTTAAATTAAAGACAGAAGTCATGTGTCCATGGGTTTGTAAGGCTAGAAAGTCTTGTATGCAATGAGTAGGTCCTTTGATCTGGAGGACATCTATATGTTATCAGGTCCTTCAGCTTAAAAGATCTACTAGTGTTTGTATTTCATGTTTACGAACAGGCTTTTCTGTTTGATCATAAAGTGAACATAAGCTTACTTAAAATAAATTCAGAAAATCGATTGCCCAGTACTCCAATCCAGTTCATTTTAAAATGAAATATGTAGGATTGGTGGTAAGAATTTAAAAAAAAAAAAAAAGAAAAAAGTGAAAAACGTGTGCATTTGGCACCAAATGTTCAGGTGCTAATTTTTTTTTTAATTTTTTTTTTAATTGGAATTGGCTGCTCTCTGGCCAGATTCACCTGGACTGCCATAGTGAGGGAAGTGGCACACACCCTGGCTGGGCAGCAACTTTATAGTCTGGGGTGGGCAGAGGAAGTCTGGGGGCCTTGTCCTTCGGAGATTGGCTGGTGACTCCATCAATCATCGGGCAATTGTGAGACGCCATTGGGGCTTGTCTGCCAGAGTCTGATTGGTTGTTCCTTTCACTTGCAGGCTGCCTAATGCCCTGCCCCCATCCAGCTGCCTGAGGGCGTGGGCTGCCTGATGCCCTGCCCCCTAGCCACTTGGAATCCACCTAATAGTAAAAGTCATTGTTGTACAGTATATATATTGTTCTCTGAATAAAGTTTTCTGATTGAGTTCAGTTTCAACTTTAAGTACTTTGACCAATTCTTTTTTAGGGTTTGGAACACATGCTTGTATTTTTTTTAATTACTTTTGAGCAACCTTACAAGATTTTAACAAAACAATATAAAATGTGTATAAGATGTGTATATATTCTGGACATTGCAGCTATCCCCAGGAGTGCCCCCCCAATTACTCTCCCTTATCCCTCCCTTCCCCTTCCCATTATAACTCTATGAGGTAGCTATTTCACGCTAGGTAGTATAGAGAAGTTTTACTGGAACATCTTGCTTCTTGGGTCATGGCATTTGTCTCCTTGCTCATTTATGCTTATGGAACTGTTCTTACTACTTTCTCACATTCTGTCTCCAGAGTTTCTCCATGCTGACCTTGTAAGAAGGAAAAATACTGTACACCAGCTAGAACTCATAGCAGACTGCAAACTGGCTCAGGAGGACTTAAGCAACCAGGAAGTACGTGGGCTCATATCACTGCAGAGCCCAGGTGTTGATAACCATATGGCCCATATGTCATTGGGTACCTGGTCTCCTGTCTCTGGCCTCTACTTTATTTCATGCTGGTTTTATTCTTCACTCTAAATCTAGGTGGTGGCCAAATGTCTCCCAATAGCTTTACACCTATGCCCTTTGGAGTTCACAGTGTGTTGCATGCCATTGGCTCTGATTGGATGACCACACATCCATAGAGTAACCATTCAAGCTAGGATCCTCAGCTCGTGGATGGGCCAAGCCCAAGCCATGTGTTCATTGTACATGTGGGAGAGAAACTACACTCAAGACACATGGTCTAAGAGGGAAGAAAGGGGTGATTCCTCAGAGTGGCTCTTAACAGAGGAAGAACGATGGCAAATAGGATAGTGGCAAAATGAATGGAGGTCCCTTTCAGGGGACAGAAGAAGCCTGTTAACCTGTGAGTTCTCACATTCCTAGTGATGGCTTTGGAAAGTACCACATTTAGATATAGGTGTAGAAATGTCATTGAAACCCCTTAAACCTTCTGCAAATTATGCTGTTCCCTTTTCTAACTAGTAGCAATGGGGATGAATGAGCCTGTGAAAATACCTATTCCTGGGACTATATCTGTATCCAAATCTATTTGTGGCCATGTCGGCTGACACTATATTTTGTGAATTTTCATATTTTAGTCTTTGCGATATCATTAGAATATTTTTAGTATAGTATGAGTTTTGAAGAAAAACCCTTGTTGGGTATAAGACTTGTTAAACCTGCTTACTATGGGCTTATAAATATTTAAGTATCACTGAGGTACTAAAGAGCAGAGTCCAATTGGTTTTAGAAACTAGGAAGTCATGTTCCAGTTTATTAGCTTGACTATACCATTGTCAAATTTTACTACAATATTAGGTATCTTAGGAAAACTTCACAAGATTTTTGAGAATCTTACTAAACAGAATTTACATATTAAAATTTAGAATGTAGTTTTAAGGAAATAATACTTCTGCTTGGATTCTTAATTCATTTGAAAGGAAGATTCGTTTGCCAATCTGCGAGGTGTTTTGCACTGGTATGTGCTCTGTTTGGTGCTCCTGGGTTTGTCATTAAAAGCACATTTAGCATAAATGCAAAGAAAATTGCTGTTCTTGTTGCTCTTGGACCTTTTATAGTAATACTTTTGCCTTATGTTCAGCAGTGGATTTGGACAGTCCTATCTTCTGCAGGGCATTAGGGTCCCTTGTGGAAATTTCATGCAGGTTCTTTTGAGGATTTGGAGAAGATAGGTGTTTTTTTTTTTTTTGTGTCAAAATCTCATCTCAAATTTACATAAGCAAAATCAGATTTGTTACACATAGCTCTAAAAGACAGGGATGTTATTGTTGCCTGAAGGATACTTCCAGGACTGTCTCTCCTGCATAGGTGTTTGGTCCTGTCTTACCACAGACAAGATTTCCCATGTAGGCAGGGACACAGTTATTCACAGCCCTGGACTCCCTCCTTCCCAAGTTTGATAATGGAGGAAAAAATAAAGATTTCTTCCTCTTTATCCTTCCCAATTCCAGTTATATATATATGTACATACATACAGTTGTATTTGACCTTCATAGTTCATACACCATCTTTCAGACCTATCTCATGGGCAAGGATGAAATACCTCGATGGACCAGTTTGGACCAAATGTGCATGTGTGGAAGGGTGGGCAAATGGCATTGTTAGAGTCAACTAAGAAAGGAGGATGTGGAATATTGTTGGGGGAACTCAAAAAGAGGTGCTGGGCACTTTACTAGTGGAAATGATGGTCATCCATTATATATATTTTATGTGATGCTTTTTAGAATCTTTGTCTCAATCCCTGCCCCCCGCATTCAATATGCGTAGTGAAAGCAGACATTGAATCAGTACCCTGACTCCTTGCTGTGAAATACTTAGTCCTCCTTTAGGCATATATCTAGTTATAGAAGGGAGGCCCGGTGTAAGGACAGAAGGTCTAGTACCCTTGGCGATGACCAGTATCTTGGTCTCTCAGTGGGTAAAAAGCTAAACCTTGCATCTGAATAATTGACTGAAAATGCTTTACTGTTATCTCGAATCTCCACTTCCTGAGATTCCATTTGCACTGTGCTATGTGGTTTTGCCTGCATTTGTTTTCATGATTTCTTTCAAGCTATACAATATCTTTGAGAGAATAGAAAGGGCTTCATTAGTCCTAAGGTGCAAGAGCTAGGAGATGGTAGAGGCAAAACACCAGTCCAGGTTGTCTGTCTTCAAACTATTATTAATATAAGCATCAATCAGCATTCATTGCTAAAAACCAACACCTGTTGTACTTTGCCTTCTATGAGTGTAGTTGTTACGGGCAAGTGTGCAACAAGCATGTCCATGTGTGTCATCTAGTGGCAGAATTACCAAATCATTAAAGATCACAGACTCGAGAGCCATGTGCCTGAGTTCAAATCCGCACACCTGAACTCAGCAGCTGTCTGAACTTGGGAAGGTTACTTGATCTTTGTGAGTTTCAGTTTATATAATAAGGCCCATCTTATAAAGTCACTGTGAGACATGAAAGATGATGTAGACGAAAGATAGTTTGTCAGGTACTTTGGTTTACGTTAGCATTACTGCCTGGTGCATGGCAAACTGTTGGCTCAGATGGTACTAATAAAACATTCAGGCCAGTGGCTTATTTTAGAACAGTGTATATTTTTACATGATACCCACAGGTGAGAGATGTATCCCTGACTGAGAAATTCTGGAACATGTTAAGAATAAGGATGCTGAGAGCTGAAAACTAGAGGAATTTTGAGTACAGGTTTGCTTGTTTGAAGTGTGTTCATGGTTCTGCACAATAAGTTTGTGCTTCCATATTTTATGCTCCTGATTGGCCCTATTAATTGAATTATTGGGGCTTTGGACTATGGGACGATATGCTTTTCAACTGTTTAGTATGTTTAACTTGAGAAATAAGGACGTTGTATGTTTTGTTGATATTAAGTGTGTAGCTGGCAGTGGACTGTCTTGTTACATTTTTGTAGGTTTCTAAAATGCTTGGCAATTCCGTGAGACTTTTAAATGTTTAGATTTTATGCTTCCATAAAATTACCACAAATATCCTTGAAAACTAGTGGTAGATGGGGTCGTTGGCCAGCTGAAAGTAAGGGCTCATGAGTTTTAGATGGCCTTTATTAAACAGGCACTTTACTATACAAATCTAGTAAAAGAAACTTATGGAGGGTGATAGACTATCTTCTATAATTCCTAACACGTAGAAACTCTCTACTTTTCCTTTTAAGAAATTTGCAATTTTGCCATGTCTTGGTCTTGCTACCATTTGAGAGGGTAAAAATTTAGCACCTTCAGTGATGTATGGAAGTTAGGGATACTTTAATTTCTGAATTTAGATTTACTTTATATAAATCTGCTTGATTCAGGCACTGCAAAGAATATGTATGTGAGATAATCTGTTAATTCTAACACTAGTTCAAATACAATCCTGATTTATTATCACCCTTGACTAACAAAAATGTTTAATACATTTCTTTTCCTTTTGTTTTGAGGCTTTTTAAAATAAAATGTCAGTTTAGAAATGCAAATAAAATTGAAGACTTTTATAGCATCATTGGCATAAATATTATAAATGACCTGCAAACCTGTTCTTTTAACCGCTTTCAGCCAGAGATTGACAAAAAACATTTTGTGTAGGTAATGAGCATTTACTTCTCTAAAATCTTGTTTTAAAATAAACCCATAAAAATTTAGGGTTTTCCATGTTTTTTTAATATTAGGCACAATTTAATTATGTTGGTCAGTGTCGAAACATGCAGTATGTTGCCTAAAGCGCACACTTTTTAAGTGTATGGCTGGGGTGTGGCTAAGTGGTCGGGCACACACCTACCGTGTTCAAGGCCCTGGGTTCCCTGAGCTTCCCAGCACCAAAAAAATAAAACTTGAGATGGATGTTGCTGCTCTCATTTTCCACAATGCTGCTAGTTGGGTGTTGAGTGGCCTTTGAGTAAAGGCCTCAGAAAAGCAGCAGGAAATGGAAAAGAAAATCCGCCCCTCAGAACGTAGCTGATGTCTTTTTCTCCTTTGGTTTGTGCAATATTAAATAAGAGTGGTGCATATCAAAGGACATGCACATTGGGGAAAAAGCATATGTATGAAGAATAAGTGAGAATTATTGAAAGAGTAAATCAGATTTGGGGAACAATTTGGTGAAGAATATTGGTTTCATTAAAGTTTACAGCTTCCAATGTGTGAAGTCTTCAGAAATCTCTCCTTTATATGCATGCATATACGTACATACATATAAACATGTGCGTGCACAAATACATGCATACATAAACACAGCGAGCCGCCGATGGAAGACTTTTGCACTCTAGAATTCCTGTGGTGTCCAGCAGAAATACATATGCATTTTTACAGTAGACGCCTGGTGGGAGTGAGCTCTTGATGTTGTGCTCAAAGAACACAGTCAGTGTTGAGACTGGATTGAATTTTGGACATATTGCATGTGAGAATTCTCTTTATTCTTTCATAAGTATGCTTTCTGGAATTCCAATGAAAATTGTACAGTTCAATTCATGACAACACAGCTCCACATCACCTGAGTATAGGTGTATTTGACTTTGAATAAAGAGGGTGAGGAAGGAAAATCACCAGTTACTTTGTGGGGATTGGTAACCCCCATGCATGATACATGACTAATGTGGCTAATGATATGAAAGGATAGTCTCTGACTCCAGGAAGCTTACACAAGGAGCATATTTTATGAAAAGATAAGTTATGCACATGATGTGTTTAACAGAGGGTCAGGGGAAATGTCTTAAGGAAATCGAAAAGGTACCATGAAATTCAGTGTTGGAAGATCATGTTCTTACTAAGGAATCATAAAAGCAATGGGGGAGAAATTAAACTTGAACCTCCAATAATGAACTGCGTGCAGAAGAAGGAACTAGTGTAAGCAAAGGTATGGAAGATTGAAACAAGAGTCCTGTGGAACAGTGAATTATGCTTTGCCCGGCACCCAGAGAGCCTTGGGAGTTAATGGCACTTAATTCTGGACTGGTGGGTTGAAGAAAGCTGGAGACCTAAACTGCACATGGAGGAATTAGAATTCAGAGGGTAGAGGCGAAATGGTTTGGAGGTTACCATCTCCATCTGATCCGGCGACCATGGAGGTGGTCTCCTATGAGCTGCCATGTTTCAGGGAAAGCTGGGACGACGGCACATTGCAATTTCAGAGGTGACAAATGTGGGGAAACTTGTTCATCACAGTGTGGAATTTCAGGGAACATAGCAAAAGTATATAAGGAATGAGAGGAGGTAGGAGGGGCAAGTGGTAGTTTTGGTTAGAGGTGAAGATGCCCGGTGGTAGTGACCGCAGTGAGAAAGGTGTGGTGGTGCTTGGGGAAGGTGCCCTTTTGGGTGGTGACTGAGGAGAGCTTTCACTAAAAGCACAGTCAGTCTCACTTTACCTGGGCTTCAGGTAGTGAAGACATTTAGCAAGGAGAGTGTATAGGAGCAGACCCTTTAAAGGTCCCACAGGTCACTCACAAAGTATTGAGTGTGCACACAGGAATGAATACTACATCCAATATACAGAAATCTGGCTTGTACACGGGAGGCATATTATCCTATGGGCTTTGAAATTAGACTCCAATCCAATGTGGCAGGATGACCATCCAGTGAGGATACAGGAATAAGACTGATTGCAGGATGGTGGTCTCCCCGTGTTCATCTGGGATTCACATGGGGGTACGTGTTTATTGCAGTTTCTCCCCACCCCCTTTTTACCTGGTTGCTATTGCAGATGTTGAATTTGGGAAAAGAGAAGCTTGACATGACTGTATTGTGTCATTATCTCCTTAATTAATATGTCCAAAAGGGTATGGGAGTTTGCCTTTGCAATGTGAATGCACAAAATCCTATATTACTTTTTATTTTATTTTTTTGTGATGCTTGTCTATCAGTGATCTTCAGAGTACTTTTGAAATAGTTGTATCAATGGGCTGGACAGCTGGCTCAGTGGGAGAGTGCTTGTGGGGCATGCAAGAGGTCCCAGGTTCAATCACTAGCATCATATACACAAATGAAGGAAAAGCAAAAACCAGATGAAAAAAAATTTCTTACTCTCACTTAAAAAAACTACGATCACATTAAATATATCTCAATACCTCATTTGGCTTTGTTAGAGCTTAAGTAGTGAACTAAGATTCATTTTCATGTAGGAGACAACTGAATTGTGCATGTATATCAAAACTTAAATACATTCTAGACACTGAAAATCATGCAGAGATTAATCAGACTGGAGTCCTGTCTGCAAGGATCCTATTGGCCTACAGAATTGTTTCTTTTTTGATTCCTCTTTTATTTATTCCTTTAGAGCATGGTTAGTTCACAAAAAGACAGTCTGGGGGAGGATCCTTTTTTTCCTTCATTTAGAAACAGCTTTGATTGAAAGTAAGAACGGTGGGTGTGGGATGCATATCTTTTAGATGTAAAGTCTTAGCAAAAATTTAGTGAAATCCATAACGAAATTTATAATCCACTTCGGTGTTACAACAGGGATGAAGACTGTTAAAAGGATCTGCCATTAGCAAGTCGGCTGGAAACTCTGAGGGCCTTTGACTCAGGGGGAAGCAGCTTTAGATAATGGACCCCTTGGTATTTCAAGCTTGGATCTTTGCAGGTGAAAGATCAGAGAAAGGATAAGGAAGAAACAGCAGTGCTTGGATATAATTTGAACACTTAAGTCTACCTTTCTAAAAAGAGAGCTAGCAAACTTTCAGCAAGTAATTTTCTATGCCTTGCTGTAGAGCTGACTTTTGCCAATTGAGTGACCACAAACATTTTCACTGCAAGGTAAACTAAATATTATGAAAGAAATGTTAATATTTTAATATTCTCTACTTCCTTTCAGTAGATTATAAGAAAACATAGTCACACTAGCAGGTCTGGAGAGAGGATTTTTAAGTAGAAGGAATAGCAGTCCTTCTACCTGGAAAATAGTTGTAGAGAGTTGATATGTGTCCCCAAACCATTAATAAGGGTCCTCTATCCCCGAGTAAAAGAGAGTGAACATTTAGTTCACCAACAGGGGGTTGCTCCCTTGTCTTTTTCCCTACTTTTCTCTCTGCCTCCCTCCCACCCCTAACACTACCTTCTTTCCGTTTAGAGTTAACATAACTGGTCGTTGTTGAATAACTGACTTTTTGTAGTCAGATTTGGTTTTTGCAATCAAGTCATTTTGGATGTAATTAATGGTACTTGAATGTTTACCTCTTTTTTTCATTTTTATTTTTATTTTTTTTGCAATCTTTGGATAAAGATGAGTACAAACTAGTACATTTTAAACAAAGGAATTAAGCATTTCTTCCAAGTGTTTCAGTTGAGCAGTGTGTGTATTTTATAAAATTGCGTACTGCTTATTTTCTTTTTGCTTATTAATAAACATTCATTGCATATGTTTAAAATGTGGTTTAACCTGAATGAACGAATTTAAACTCTTAAGTTCAGGTGAGAAACTCAATTTTCTCTTCAGTAGTCTGACTTACAAAATTTATATTTCTCCCATTTGCAGAATTTCAAAAGAACATTTTTGGCTTATTGTCAATTTAGGTATTGCTCTTTATGGTATTGGTATAAATGAGGCTTTCATCATAGACTTGTCCTGAAGATTCCATCTCCATGCTGATATGTACAAGTTGGCATGACTACGGGGCCGCTTCCTCTGCTGGCTGGAGCAGGGGCTATTTATAGTTTCTTTTCTTGGCTTCCGAGTTAGCCTATTAGTGGATATTTATGCAAGGGAGAACTCTGAGGCCATATAAGACTGTAGTTTAAAAACCTAGTAGCCTCATTTGCCTTTTGTTCTCTGGAGACAGAACAATGATCTTATATTTTGCAAACACAGAAATGTAACAGGATGGAGGGGACTGACCAGATGTATTGATCTGGTCTCTATGCACCTACAGGTGACACAAGCAAGACTCGAAGCAGAGTGAGCACAGGGACAGGAATTGTCCAAGGATGAGTGACAGGGACATCCTCCCAGATGAAGGGGTTGCTCTAAGTGGAGCTAATTAAATCTTTAGTTCCTTTGGTGGGTGGGCTATATCTCAGAATTCCTTGTCTTTTTCTTTAATTATCAGAGGCATTGATGTCTCTCTTGACAACAAAGATTTCTCATTAGTGTGCCAGGGGAGACAGGGTGATGTGATAGGGAGAATGTGGGCCAGATAAGACTGGCTATTAGTCTTGGTCACAGTGTGGTTGAGAAGGTCAAACTCCCTGATTCTCAGCATCTCATCTGCAAAATGAGAAAATATTTGCCTCTCTCCTGTGGAAGTTCTGAAGACTAAGAACAGAATAAATCCCAAATATCTGGAACAGAGCTGGTGCTGATCAGATTCTGAAAATTGAGTAGACTAAAAGATAAAGAATGAATCAAATGCAAATTAATAGATGAGTGAAAGGAAGTGTAACAGAGCAGAGCAATGAGACTACAAGAAGGGAGGGAGAATGGGAGGAAATGGGGGGTGCTCACAAACCAAGATGGATTTCCGTGCATGTATGAGTTTGTCGGATGAACCCAACTATTACTATGCATTAACCATAAAGCTCTAATGATAATAAAAATGAAATTAAATGGAGTATAGGCTCTTTCTCTCAAGGATTCACATTAAGACTTTCAGCCAATATGAAAACAAGGAGGTCTAGTGTATCTTTGGGATCCATTTCTCTATCTCTTCCTTTGCCATCCATTAATCCAGGGTCATCTTGTCCTCTAAAGATCTTCATCTAAGAGATGGTCCAATATGGTATCAACTAAGCCCCTTCTTTTTCCTTAAAATTCCCTCCAGATAAAAGCAAGGCTGAGAATTTAAGACATTCTCAAAAATGAGTGTGTTTAATCTTAGAGGTAAACATAAGGCTATAACCCTAGTTGAACCTTCCCAGCCTTTTGGAACTTGGTATCCTAATTCATAGAACTCTAAGGTTTAGCTTTTAGAGAAAGTAAGGAATTTATTGTACTTTGACCATTGAAAAGAAAAATGGCAGCTAGTTACAGTTGAGAAATTTGAGGTCAACTTTAAATGGCAGCCCAATGAGTTTCAAGAACAGTGACACCTGTGGACATTCTCCTAGGCTGCTGCCTGCCTCCAATGTGTAAGCTGAATTCTGTGTTTAAGAGTTAGTGGATCTGCAGGGAGGTGACAGATACTAGAAAGTGCTGGCACATGCCTGGGTGGTGGGAGGCAACTTCTCCTGGGCAAACCTCCCTTGAGCAAATGGGGGTCTGCCTTCCCTTTGGCCCACTTGGTCTGAGGTATTTATCTTCTTTGAAGTAAGGTAAAAGAAGTAAATACTTGAGATATAAAAAAAAATCAAATGAAATTTCCATAGCATGGATTTTATCATAATCATCTTTTTATTCACTCAGTCATGCCAAGGTGGTAGATGTTAAATTTATACTTGTCAAACTCAAATTGCATTGGAAACTGCAAGAGGCAGAACTTCTTGAGAATGTGGCCAAACTAAGATTTTATTACCAAGGCTTTGTGGTTATTAGGAGTATTAGGCACCTAAGATTAAAATAGTATTAGGCACTTGAGTTTAAACGAGAGATTTTTTTTTCATAACAAACTTTAATATAGTTTCAGATTTACACTATTTCCAAGGTGGTACAGAGAATTCCCACATCACCTGTGCACAGTTTCTCTTGTTTTTACATTTTAGGTTAACTGGATATATTTATTATAATTCATGAACCAAAACTGCTAAACTTTTACTAAATAAAGCTCAACTTTTAATCACCTTTTCTTTTTTCCTAAATATTTAGTTTTATTTTATGTCCTAGAGTTCCATCCAAGATACCACCTTTCATTTCGTGGTCGTATCTTCTTAGGCTCTTCTTGGCTGTGACAGTTTCTCAGAATTGCCTTGCTTTTGATGCCCTTAACAGTTTTAATGGTCAGTTATTTTGGAAGATGTTCCTTAATTGATATTTCTAAAAAAAAAATTAAAATATTATCATATACCACAAAACTAAGTGTGTAAAAAGTTTGTAGCAAACTAAATTTAAAATAGTTCTTTGGCAGTTTGATTCTGTTCAACCTAAAATTTATTAACAAAACCAGATTACTTAAATTATATAGAAGTACTTCCAGATAGGAAGTGTGTTATTTAAATTCCATTTATATGGTGAGCTCAGCCGGTTCTGGTGAGCATTTATTTGAGTAAGGTTTTAATGGATTTTGGCAAAAGGAAACTGGAAGGTCATCTTGGGTTTGCTGTTGCCCTGGAAATGCTGAGAGGAATGAGTTTGTTCTGGCATCTTGGACTGTTTTGGACACAGCTTCTAGCAGGGTCCTTGTTTTTATATACTAACTGAAATAGTACTGATGTCAGAGTAGCTAGCATTTGGAAAATAGGAAGGAAAATGGAAATACATCTTTCACCTTGAGGAAAGGCTGACAAAGGATGGACAGGTCAGAAAGTAGAAAGCAGAGAATGTGAGTGGGGTTTCATTTGTGCATATCAAATGCATGCGTGCATTCATTCATTCAACAAATATTTATTCAGTGCTTACTGTTGCCAGAAACTGGTCTCAGTGCTTGGGGTACAGCAAAGAACAAAGGAGACAAAATTGTGCTCTCATGGAGAGATTTGCATGCTACTGGTACAGAGAGACCGCAAACAGATCAACACAGGTCGGAGCAGAAAGTGGTTTGAAGAAGCGTAAATCAGGGTACACTGATAGAGAAGGGTGATTAGGCATTATTCCAGAAAGGCCTCCTGGAGTTGACATTCAAACAAAGACACTGATAGGTATTTTAATAAATGTGGGTCTGAAACCTGAAGTTCTTTTTGGAAGCGGATTATCTCTTACTATCATTTGCTCACTGGAATCGGTTTTTTTAAAAAATTGAGTGTCTTCTATGTAACTGTCATTGTGCTGTGCTCTAGGGAATTAATAGTAGTGAAATACAGGGTCCCTGCTTCCATGGGATTGATGGCCTTGAGAAGGAACAGCGGTTAATCAATTACAATAAGTCCTTTGGTGACAGCTGGGAAGAAGGAGCTCAGGGGTTGTGAGCCAGGCTGGGGGTGGGGTATTAGAGAAGAGCTGGGGTAAGCTGAGTAGTCCCAGAAGGCTTTGGGGGAAGCTACTCTAGAGCTGAGAGCCAACAGGAGGTGGTGTAATAAAAGAGGTGAAGATGCATTGGTAGATATGCTGTTGAGTCTGGGCACTGAGAACAAGCGAAGGTAGCTAAAAGAACCTGTTGCATAGAGCAGATTCTAAATCATTTGTTAACATGGTGTTCTTGGAAGCAGATACTGTTTTTATCATTATAAATGCCCAGAAATAGGTCATCCAGCTGACACACTTGGACATTTTTGGAATATGGGGTGTACGTTAGATTTTGCCGAGATAAGCAAGGATGTGCTATTGCATATCAAATTTCTGATACTTTGCTTAAATAGCCAAAAAAAATTAGAAGAAATAGATTGGCAGTATTTTAAAAGCTATTGTTTTATTAAGAAAAAAGATGAGACTGTTTTTAGGAAAAAAGTTTTTTAGCTTTAGGACATGGAAGGGTCTTATATTTTCTTAAAAAACAACACCTTTAAATGAAATTCTAGAGGAAGCTTTTAACTGTATTATACAGTATTCTGAGAGGCAAATGGCCCTCAGGGAATGCTTTTTTAATCTAATAAAATGAATTATCTTTGTTTAAATCTTTCTCTGGTACATTCAGTTACTTAAGGCTCTGCATCATCTTTTAAGAGTGTTTTGATATGACATGCTCAGAATCAGATGACTTTATAAAGACCGAACAACACACTTTTGTTAAGAATGCAAAATGCCTAATCTTGTGCTTTTTAAACTGCTTTCTTTAATTTTTTTTATTTTTTGAAAACTCCAGAAGTCATTGTGGAATACTTTTTTTTTTTTTTTTTTAAAGAGGGACAGTGAGAGAATCAGTTTTTAGTTTTTAATGTGGACTTCGTTGCTCTGACACTTGGTTGTGTATGTGGTGCTGGGGTTCAAACCCACATACTCATGCATGCCAGGCAAGTGCCCTAACCGCTTAGCCACCACTCCAGCCCCCATGGAGTAATAATCTTAAATGAAGGATTTACCACAGTGCAGATGGTTACCGATGACAGGGTAAAGGCAGTGGTTTGGGTGTTTGGACTGCTGAACTTTTTTTTTTCTGACCCTGTCACAAAGGTAGCAGACTGCTCGTGGACAACTGTGCACCCAGCTTCATCCTTCTGTTAGTTAACAACAATAAAACATACCACCAAAAGTTCCATTGACTGTTTAAGCCCTTTCCAGAGTTTCAACGTTTTTACCAAACGTTGAAACTTAAAACCATTTTGTCTGTGAATTTCCAATTTTTTAAGATTAAAGCAATATATGCTATTTTGGAAAACTTTAGAAATAGAGGTGAGTATTAGCAGATGGGTATTTAATCTCATTGCTAATTCATCTTAGGTAAACATAATTGAAATGAAAATAGTTTTATTATTTTTTCTGATTGAAAATAGTGCTAGGCTATGGAAACAAACCAGATGTCCCTCACTGGATGAATGGAACCAAAAACTGTGGTACATTTATACCATGGAATTTTACACAGCAATTAGAAACAATGATATTGCAGCCTTTGAAGGTAAATGGATTGCTATGGAAGAAATTATGCTGAGTAAAATCAACTTAACCCAGAGAACTGATGGTCGATTGTTTCCATTCATCTGTGGAGGTTGGGACTAGACCCTGGCCAGTGAGAAAGTTGGTCTATTATCATGTTTTAAACCCAGATAAGATGTAATGGTACACAACATAATCCTTTTTTAGAGATATTGTGGGAAGGGGAAGGGAGGGATAAGAGTGGGTAATTGAGGGGGGCACTCCTGGAGGTAATTGTAATATCCAGAATCTATACACATTTTATATTATTTTGTTAAAAACTTGTATGGTTGTTCAAAGGAAAATAGTACGGTAAGTATAAGGAAAAAGAAAATACAAAATGAGATTACCACTGTTGAGATTTTGGCAAATTTCATATTCTAAAACTTAAACTCAAATCAGTATCAGGATAGGCTCTAGGAAGGGATGAGGAATTTACTACAGAGGATTGTATGTTTTAAACAAAGCTTTCAAAGCAGCTCCTTAAATATGTTGGGCTTTCACATTTTGATAGTGTTGATATGTTCAGACTAATTTTTATAGTTTCAGTTGTGGCTTTTATTTGGAATTTAATGCTCATGAATATGCCATTAAAATCGCTAGTAGTTGATTTAGTAATTCCTATTCATTGGAGAGAATCATAGCAAAGGGGGTATATACATTACACAACTCCACAGATACTGCACTTTAATATTCTCCCCAACTTCTTGGATTCAAACGTTTGTGTTGGGTATACACCTTTTTTCTTTCCAAATGTTTTCATATTTGCATTGTTCTGTAGTTTATTTTCCTCATTAAGTTGAATTTTGTGAACACTTTTCTATTTCACACAACATAATTCTCAGTATATTCAGTGGCAGAATAGTATTTCATTTTATAGTTGTAATGTTAAAGTAATTTTTATTATAAAAAGTTCTTTCCATGATTAAAAGCAGCACAATGGTGAAAGCTGGTGTCAGATTGTTGCTTAATGACACTTTATTAGAAGTGAGAAAGCATCGAGTGAGACAATTTCAGAGTTTTGTGATGTTCTGCCAACTTAGTCTCTTGCGACAGTGGGCCAGTGTAAGCTGCCTTCAGTTAGTTTAAACAACCTTTGTTTTCCATCACATCTTAACCCTGGATGTCATCACTCTTAAATCTTTGCATGTCTAGGAGGCAAAAACTTGTTAGCTTTCATTTGTTTCCCTATACCTGGCCATTTGGGGATTCCATGATTCTAGATGTTTCAGTTCATAAGTGTGAAAAAGTTGTAGGTATATTCTGTTAAACCTCAGCCCGGATGATGATCCAAAATATAGGACGCAAACAAGATGGTTAACTCCAGATTTTCAGAGCAGAGAATGAGTAGGGAGCTTTAGAAATTCAGAACTTATATTTATGTCAGTGTCGTGGTGTTCATGACTCTCAAGTAGAAATTTATTCTTGTGATATGTTCCTATCTTCAACTAACAAACTATCCAATTTCTGAATTTATACTCTATAGAAATTTAGTAGTAAGTAGGTTCTGGGAGATGTTGTGAGTTGCGTGAATAAGAACAATAACAACAAAAATACTCCCTTTAAATATTTATAAAAAAAATTCTTCAGTTTCCAAATTTTAATGTTTGCTAATAGAGAACAAAAAATCCATAACTAGAGGAGCTATAGGGTGCGTCCTCATTTCACTTTGGGAATTTAAGCTGTAGGAAGGTAGCATTACTTGTTTAAAATTAAAGGTAATCATAGAGCCCCAAGAAAAGTACATTTGGGATCTAATGCCTTCTGCTTACCTCTTGCACCTGAACATGTAAACGTGTAAAGGAGAGAGAAATGTCAACTCCTTCTTTTCCACCATATAAATATGCCCAACACATAGATAACCTAGGTCAAAATAATTGAAAAGATGAAATGGCTCCTTAGGCGAAGGAGATACTGGGACTTGGGAATGGAGTGTAAGTAGACCCTAAAGGAAACATTCTTTATTTGATACCATCACATTTTAAACAGTTTGCTCTTCCTAGAGTTGTTCTTCCCTATCACTTCATTGTTCTATAAATTATGCTTTTGTGTGCTTAATTATTAGAAGTCAGAGATGATGTTTCTTTTTGGTGTGTTTCCCAACACTGAATATGATCCTCCTGAGCTCGTGCTCTTTTGTGCATATGAAAATGATAGTATTTGTTGATGATCTTGACCTGCTGCCCATAAGGGGTCGAGGAAGTAGTTTGAGGAAAGCTAGCCTTCTATAAATGGGATTGCAGTCTATTTTCCTTAAAGGTTTTTATTTATGTGAAATCAGTAGTTCTTGTGGGTTTTGAACCTGTATCACTTGGTGGTATTCTCTTCCCATCCACGCTAGTGTGTTGATGTATGGGCTATGGTCAGTACCACAGGATGGGTTCTGTAGGATGGAGACTCTGCAACAGGCTGTAGCAGGCAGGATACTAGAGAGTGTGCTTGGAGGTGGTGTGGGTGTGAAAAGAGGCAGGCTATGTGAGAGGCAATGCAGGACCTGCTGCAGCTCCTGCAATCATATGGGGGGCTGTGTCATGATGAAATGATTGGGTCTTGTTGCCTCAGGCTCATAGAAGAATCATCAAATGGTACTATATGGTTGTTTCCCCTCCCAAAGCTCATATATTAAAACCTTAATCCCCAAGGTGAGTGTTTTAGAGATGGGGCCTTTGGGAGCCAATTTGGTCATAAGGGGGGCCCTCCTGGTGAGATAAGTGTCCTTACAAGAAGGAAAAGAAGAGAGCTTGCTCTTCAGCTTTGTTGCCATGCATGAATACAACACGGACAGCTGTCCGCAAACTAGAAATTGGGCCCTCATCAGACATCAGCTCTGCTGGCATCTCGATTTTGGACTTCTCAGTATCTAGAACTGTGATAAATCAATGTTGAAGTCACCCAGTCTATGGTATTGTGTGATAGCAGGTATATTCACGGTGGGCCTCAACTGAGCAAGATGCATGGGACAACCCAGGAAGGGTCATGGTTTCGTAGAGTCATTTTCATGGCAGGGATGGCAAATTCTTCCTCAAAGGTGATTTGTAATGACGTATTAGGGTTCCCTGGAGTCAGCATAAGTGAACCTTTGGCCAGGTTTCCTTATAACCTCAAATGAAGAGAGGATAATTGACCCTAAGTATAAAAATAATTTTTATATTTTTGGTTAAACTCCAAGAAATGACATTTGTTAAATAAGGGTAAAATATTGAATCTAGTCCAAATTTAATAATCTAGGTGATATGTGCTTTCTTCTAGGAGTTTATAATATTTTACCCCTTTGTGGGCAAGGATGGCTTCAACTCCATTCCTTCTCCTCCTGTGGGCTGAAAACATTGAGCATCAGACATATAGGGATCTGGAGCCAGTGGTCATAGAATAAAAAAAGGGCATGGGACCAGGAAGTGCACTAAGGCTTGACCACCACACTTGATTATACACAATGTGTCAATTGGTTGTTATATGGGCAACTACACTAAGGTACATGAGTGGGTCTTGAAATTTGGCCACTTCTGTGGCTGCATCATTTTGGAAGGGCCACCTCTTTCTACCAGTCTGCTTAGAGGGAGTGAACTCTGTTAATGTACACAAAGCTACTATTCTGTGTGATCACAGAAACCCTTGTAGAAGATATGTTTGAAATGAAAGAATGTGTGCCTGTTTGTGTGCATACATGTGTGCTTGTGTGTCTGTTTCAAGATTCTCATAAAGCTCCGACAAGCATTGAGGATGTGGTAACTCTTAAATAGAGAAGTAATGGACTGACTCATTACTCAGAGTCCCTTTGTGGTTGGAGCTTCTTGAAGTCTTAGTACATGTTTCACCCCCATCTGTGTCTTCTCCATGCTTGTAAAGTAGTAGATGCAGCAAATGGTAATCCCAAAAGAAAACTCATTCTGAAACTTGGAACCATGACCCAAGGAATGGAAGATCTGCCTAATATAGACATGATCACATAGGGTTTATCAGATCCAGAGGGTCCAAGAATACAATGGCACAGAGGCAGCTTCTGATCAATCAGTATTCCCATCAGCCACTATTTCTGTAGGAAAGGACCCAGTTACCCACCTGTTGTGTTTTCTCTATCTGCCTCCTAGAATGACTCTTTTGTGTAGGAGGGGGCACATAATTCAGTCTTCAGTTATGGAAGACTTTCTGGAAGAGGCAATGTCTTATTGAAACCTGATTGTTGGATTGATTTGGTGAAGGAATGGAAAAGGAAGTAGTGGCGGTAGAGTCAAATGGAGGAGTTGAGAGATGGAGAACTATTTCAGGCAGTCTGGAAGGCTGAAGAGCTAAGTGTTGATAAGAAAAGAGAAAGGACATTAAGATGGGTCATAAAAAGTCTTGAAACCATATTGGGTGTTTGTCCTGAGGGCAATGAAAAGCTATGGAAAGGTTTTAAGTGGAAGTGGGGGATCATGATACTTGGTTTTAAAAGACCATCTGGTGGTAAAGTAAAAAATGCATAGAAAGTATAAATTGGAAGTAGGTTTCCTTAGAAGATTAAGGCAAACAAAATATAAGATGATGATGATGTTATAAAATGGGAAAGTGAAATAGATGGAGTTGAAAAATGGTAATAACTGAGGGAGCTGGGTAGCTGAGTATTTCCAAAGTACTTTCATATTTCCTCTTTAACAGCTGAAATAACACTTGCAGATAAATAGGAGGGCCATTATTAGCTCTTTTGAGCGAAGTACCTGAGGTTCAGAGAAGATAAAAGATTTTTCCAGTGACACAAAGTTGGTGAAGTAAATGAACTTGAGACCCATTGGCTCTGTTGTATTGCTTCTTTCAGTGATTAAAGTTGGAGGAAAAACACTTCAAATTGCATTTGATGAAAAGAACTAAAGTATGATTTCACATGATATAATTAGATTTGAGTTGGGAATCTAGGATGTTGGATATGGTCATCACCATCACCCCCATCCATGGTTACACGTTCCACAATTTGTTAGCCAAACTCAGCCAGGGTCCAAAAAAAATTAAGTGGAAAATCCATCTTTTGAGGTAGAAATACACACCATACTCATAGTTTTATTACTGTATGTTACAAGTGTTCCTTTTTTATTTTGCTAACATCTTACTAATTTACAAATTAAACTTTATCTTAGGTATGTATGCATGCATATCTGTATATAGATTTCAGTACTGTCCAAGGTGTTTAGTCATCCATTGTGAGTCTTGAAACATATGCTGTGTAGATGGCAGGGGGATGTTGAACTTGAATCCTAGACCAACCAGCTCCTCTATTTTCAAACCCATTCCTCTGGTCTCCAGTAGGTATGGAGGCTGAAAACAACAAGGCCACACAAAGATATACTACATTTGTTTTGGACCACAACCCCAGTGAGTTTTATCTCTAGAAACTTCAAGGATTTTTTTTAAGAGAATTCATTTTACTTGGTTTTTCATGTGGCTTTTGTTGCTCTGACACTTAGTTTCCTACATGGTGCTGGGTTTGAACCCACATCCTTACACATGCCAGACAAGTGCTGTAACTGCTGAACCACTGCTGCAGCCCCAAGGATGATTCTTTTTCTTTTTTTAAGCAGAGGAACAGTGGGAGAGACAGAAAAAGAGAATCAATTTTATTTAGTTTTTCATTGGCTTTCCTAGCTCCAACACTGAGTTGTATATGTGGAGCTGGGGTTTGAACCTGTGTTCTTGCACATAGCAGGCAAGTGCTGTAGCCACTGAGCTACTGCCGCAGCCCCTTCCCCTCCAAAGGATTCTTTATCTATGTCCTGTGAGCCTAAGTGGCCTCGTTCACTAATATATTTTTTTTTTTTGAGTGAGAATGAGAGAGAATCAATTTTGGGTTTTTTTTTTCATCTGGCCTTTGCTTCTCTGACACTTAGTTGTTGTGTATGTGGTGCTGGGCTTCAAACCCAGGTCCTTGTGCATGCCAAACATGGCCTCCAATCACTGAGCCATCACTCCAGCCCCTCATTTGCTAATTTTTAATAATGTAAAATTCATAACAGAATTCAACATTTTAAAATGAAATATTCAGTGGTTTTGAATACATAGTGTTGCACAACTACTATATCTAGTTCCAATACATTTCCATCACTCCAAAGTAGAATCTTCACCTATTGAACAGTTTTTCCCCATCCTTCTCTCCATCTCAATACTATGAATCACCAAGCTGCCTATCTCTAAGGATTTATCTATCCTGGACATTTCATGTAAATGGAATCATGAAATTTGTGTCTGGCTTCTTCCCTATGTGTGTATGTGTCTCTCTGCAACACACACACACACACACACACACACACCCCACAGAAGCACACAGGCTGGGGATCTAAGCCAGGGCCTCAAACATGCTGGGCAAGTCCTAAGCCATATCTGCAGCCCAGCCCTGGTTTCTTTCATTTAGTACAAGGTTTTATGGGGTCATCCACATTATAGCAATACTTCATTCCTCTTTGTGACTGAATAATATCAAATGGATATACCATAATCATTTGAACCATCCATCCATTGATGAATACTTGGTCTATTTCCACCTTTTGACTGTCATGAATAGTGCTGCAGTGAATGTGTGTGTGTGAATTTGTGTCCTTGTTTTCAGTTCTTTGGGGCATATGCTTAGGAGTAGAATCACAGGGTCACATAATTCCACGTGTAAGTTAAACTGTTTTTCATCGTGTATTAAATTCTATATATATCCCCATCACCAATGAACCAGAATTACGATTTCTCCACATCTTCACCAATACTTACGTCTGGGTTTTTTTTTTTTTTTTTTTTTTTTTTTTTTTTTTTTTTTTTTTTTTTTTTTTTTGGTGGTGGTTGTTATTTGGTGGTGTTTATTGTTTTGACATGGCCATCTTGAGGAAATGACAGGCAAAAAGATCCATGTCATTAGTCCATTCCACTTGAGGAAGGATAAGTAGAAGGGAAACCAGGCCCACCTTGTCTTGCCAGCTATCATGGAAGAAAAAGATCTCCAAGGAGACGGATCTTAGAGTGGCCCCGTAAGCACGGGCTGCCTTCTGGAGCTCAAAATTCTAATATCCTGGCCTAGCCTCATGTCTCACCTATTAGCGTGGTGGATTGATGAGCATTTCACCTCCAACAGGCTTGCTACAGTCCTCGCTCCTTGAAGGTGGGAGAGATTTCAAGGCATGGAGGCAGGTCTGAAGCAAGTGAATGGACAAATGGATGAAGTCTTAGATTCATTTGTTTATTCAAAAAAAATAACTACACACGCCTGTCATATTCTAGGAATTCTACTGGGCTTTCATGAAATATCATCAGCTCAAACAATGATGTTTCTTTACTTTTGTGAGCTTTCATTCTGCAAAGGGTAGATATTAAGCAACAAACATGTTAAATAAATTACATAGTTTGTTAGGTGATAGGTGTTACAGAAAAAAATGAGAATTAAAGTTCTGGAATATGGGGTAGGGGACAGTTCGTACTATTCAAGAGGAAAAGGGTGCACGTTTTTAAGGCGCTTAATTTTGCCAGCTGTGGTGGTACACGCCTGCAATCCCAGTGGCTCAGGAGGCTGAGGTAGGAGGATTGCAAGTTCAAAGTCAGCCTCAGCAACTTAGCAAAACACTGTCTCAAAAAGGACTGGGGATGTGGCTCAGTGGTTCATCTCTCCTGGGTTCAATCCCTGGTAGCCTAAAATAAAACAGAAGAAAAAAAGCAGCTGAAATGTGAACACAGACTGGAAGGAGGTAGGCGTGAGGGATTCTTAGAATTAAAGCTGACCCTAATCAGTCAGAGATCCCCTGCAGATCAGAGACCCCTGTTGGCTTTGGTCTCGTGTTACCTTAGTCCCTGTCGTTCAGGTTTTCACTTTCTCGGCTCTCTTTTGAGGTTCATCTGCCTACTTTTTGCTCATGAGACAGAGGTCTTTGCAGTTGGGACCTGATGAGCATTGGTGAAAATTTGGCCTCTTAGGTGGGAAACTCTAGGTCCCCCATAGACATGATGTCTGAAAGTTGTGAAGACTAGCTGTAGACCATAGCTCAGTTTGCTGGAGAGGTTGTTCCTTTTTTTTTTTTTTCTTCTCTAGAAGATTCTGGACGTCTTGATAGTTTGTAATTCTTAGATACTTCCTATGGTTCTGATGGAATGCCCTGAGGACTCTCAACAAAGAACTTAGTGCCAGGTTCCTGTTTGCAACTTCCCCCTTCTGTGGGCCTGTTTATTTTGGAACAGGAGACCACAGCTGGGGCCTGGGCAGGTGTGGGGAGAAACTTTGCTTAGTGTCCCTAGTAGAATTACTTCCTTTTGAAAGAAGAGGATCAGAGTCATTTTCATTCTGAGACACTGTCTAGATTTGACCTTGTCTTTGCAGGCCTTCATAGCTCTCCTGAAGTCTGTTTCATAAAATGAACACACCTGTCATTATGCTTTTAGCAGTTCTGGTCACATCAATCAGAGCAGTTTAGGCAGAATGTTGGTCACTTTGCAGTGGTGCTGAAGTCAGGTTTGTCAGAACATTCATTTTTGGGAATAAAAATTGCTTCTGATTTCAAACATCTAGCACTAGATGCAGTATTTAGGGAACTACTGTTAGGCTGATTGTTGGTGTGTGTATGGTCTCCACTATATTCTCTTAGAATTTAAAAATACATGGCAAAGGGGCTGGAGTGGTGGCTCCGCGGTTAACAGTGCTTGCCCAGCATGTGCGAGTGAGTTCAAACCCCAGCACCACGTACACAAGTCTAGGAGCAACGAAAGTCACATGAAAAACTAAATAAAATTGTTCCTCTCTTTCTCTCACTGTCCCTCTCTTAAAAAAAAAAATACATGGCAAAGTATGAAGACAAGTCATTTCTTTAAATATCCAGCTATTGTGAAGGAGAGTTCAAGATCATCTTGGGGATACGATTCCAAAATGTAATGGGGCTTGCTCTTTTTCACTTCAGTTATTTTAGGCAGTCATTAAACAGTTGTTAGCCAGTTTAGTAAGTTTATATAAAATGGCATATTTTGAGACTTTAAATGCCGCAGGAGACATCCCAATGTAAACCAGGGAGAATAGATTCAGTGCTTTGAATGGAGGCACCCAATGCTATACCTCATTGCATTGCGGAAGAGTTTACAAATTCACGCTCATGAACACAAGTTGACCCACCCAGCTATTCAAGAAGTTGTGGGGTGATTCGTCTCTACAGGTTACCAACTGGGGCCAAGAAGCCCAGATCTCAGTTCAAGTTCTAGGGCGGTCACTAGATTCACTCTATGGTTACAGATTGTGTATCAGACCTTGCTGAATGTCTCATAAATGCATTCCACTCGCCAAGAGTGTGGATTATGAGCTGCTGGCTGCTGGCCAGAACGATGCACAGCAATCCTGAGACAGGCGTGCCAAGAATGTAATCTGTTGGGACTGTCAGTGCCTGACAGGCCCCAGGCAGCTCTTTCTCAGTGTGACACCTGTCTTTAGTGATAAGCAATGGGGCTCACCCCTCCGTGTGGCAGCTGGCTCTAATACTGGTCAGTTTCTCCCAGAGCTTCTGCTGAAGGAAAACCAGGACTCAAACTTTTGTAACATCCGTGAACTTGCATTCCTCATGAAAGACAACCCTTGGGTGTAAAGCATCTGCTTCTTGGGTTCATTGATAAAATCCATTTGCATTCTTCAAAATAAAGCTTTAGTCTGAACCTCTGTGATGACTTTGAAAAATTCCTCATTCTAGCTCGTCTTATTTCAATGCAAATAAAAGCACCAGCAATGGATGAGCACACCAGGCCTTGCTTTGCATGCACCTTACATAGACCAACTCACTGGATCCTCACAGTAACTTCATCCAGAAGAAGCTACTACTGTTAGGACCATCCTAATTTTATGGATGTGATGCGGAGAGATTAAGTAAATTGCTTAAACTTGCATGGTTTGTAAACTGTGGGACGTGGACCCCGGATGTGGCTTTAGAGTTTACTTTAACTCCCACACTAAGCTGTTAACAGCACAGCAGCCGCAGAAACAGAACATTGGTGGGTGCTTCCACTGTGTCAGTCTCAAAGTAAGGATCTACTGGCATTCTATCATTCAATCTCACTGGAATCTAAAATAAACTAAACTCGCTTTCCTTCCAAAGAGGGCACCTTATCTGCTCTTTTTACACCCTGCCTAGGAATGAAATGCTTTTTGTAGGTGTGCCCTCTTTTGTCCCAAAATGCATGAAGACTTTAGAACAGTAGTCCTCTAGGCAACTGTCTTTCTGATTTTTCCAGTAATGTCTTTTTTTAATGTTGGCTATGACTATTTTTTAAAAAAATATCTTTTTACTTGTAGATGAACAAAATACCTTTATTTATTATGCGGTGCTAAAGATTGACCCCAGTGCCTCACATGTGCTAGGCAAGTGCTGTGCCACTGAGCCACAACCCTAGCCCCAGGAAAATGTCTGTTGACTTACCCCATCCTGAGTTTTCCCTGCTAATCTGGAACTTAGGATGCTTCTTAGTTTTGTCTCCCTCTTCTCTCCTTCATTCCCTTTCCCTCTCTGCCTTTCCTTCTCTTTTTCTGTTTCCCTGTCTTTCTGCCCTTCTCTCCCTGTAGGGAATTCCTGAACGTTGCTATACTGTGAGGGTCATGATCTTGCTCAATGGTTTTCAGATACAGAGCTCTTTAATGGCGGGGATTGCCATGTCCATCTTCTTGTTCTTCTAGCACTAGCTGCTGGACCTAGCACATGGGCAGCACTCAGTAAATGTTTACTGAATGGGCAAATCCCTTCCTTCCCATTCCTTCTCTCCCTCTGCTAATAACCTATTCCAGACACTCATTCTTATTTCATGCCTAAGGTATATCAACTAGAATGTTTTTGCCTACAATAACAGAAAAGACAACTCGCCCTGGCTGAAGCAATAGGAATTTTATTGGCTGACAGAACTGAAAGTCCAGAGATAAAACAGACCTCAGGACAGACTAATGCCAAGCACTCTAGCATGTTTCTTTGTGAATTTTCTGGCTGCGTTCCCTTTCAGCAAGTAGGAGTTCAGGTCCTTAAATTCTGTGTCCGAGGACATCGAAAGTATATCTTAAGAGGACTCTATTTCTGAAGTTTCTCTTGGTATTTTCTTGTTGTTGTTGTTTTAAATTGGGTCAAATGCATATTCTTGAACTAATGCTTGTGGTCAAGGACTGACATGTTTTAAGTAGCACAACTGGACTTGTGGACCAGACAAGTGAAAGGGAGATGGGATTCCTTTGAGACGAAATACAGTCAGGCCCACTTTTCCTGGAGCACATGGCCTTTTGTGGAGAGTGGGTAAAAACTGAATAACATTTAGGGTATTATTGAAAAGTGGGAATAATCTTGGAGGCAGTAGCCATCGATGACCACTACACAAGGTTCTGCAGAACTTCCTCTTGTGTGTCTCTGCCTGCAGACACGCTCCTTCTATCATTTTTATATACCATCACCGGATTAATCAAAACATGACGTTGATAACATGGTCCTGATGAAAAACATCAAATGACTCCCCATGGCCTGCCAGAAAATACTCAGGCCTTCAAATCTCCACTTAAGACAATCCCATTTTACTTTTGCGGATTCATCTTCCAATTAGCTCGCACAGTAAGCTGAGCTCTAGCTAAGTGGACTTACTGTTATTATCTAAAAATGTCTGTCTCCATCTTTATCTCTACTTTTATTTCCTAATAAGCCAACATCCTAACCTTCCTTTCGTAGCCCACCTTCAGTTGTTTTCTCTGAAGCATTTCATGACCACTCTACTTTGAATTGTATTGCTTGTACTCTAAATGCTGTAGCATTTTTAATACAGCATAGCATCCAACATACATTGCTTTGTAATATTTGTATTTATCTTTTTCCCTAGTCTTCCTAAAGGTAACATTAAAGCTTTCTATGTTTTCAGTATCCTCCTAAGGTCCGAGTTACTGTCTTTCAACTGGTGGCTGCTCAGTAAATACATTGGCATGTGCCAGCTGAGAAAGGTAGTAGCAAAAAGGTACTTTTGGGGCATTGGAACTCTGAAGGTACCACCTAACTCTTTGGCAAGCATTTAGAATAAACAGTTGTTGCAATCTATTATGAACTTGGCACTGTTCAAGGTTCTGGAAACTGCAATGTTGAATACCCCAAATCCTTTTCCTCAGTGAGTTTGTCTCCATTGGAGGGACAGACAATGTACAAATAATTTAATAAAACGTCATGTAATGTCAACTTTTAAGAAGAAAAACAGAAGAACAAGGGGACGCTGGACTGATATTTGGAACGCAGAGTGATTAGGGAAAGCTTCTAAGGCAAGCCCAACTGGTCCAGGACTAAGCAGCCCCAAGTTCTGGAAGTCCAACAGGGACATGTTTCATGTTATACTTGAGCTCAGGCAAGAAGGCTAGCATCCCTGGACTGTGCTGATTGAGAAAGAATGTTAGGAGGGGGAATTGTCACAGAAACCAGGGTTTGGATAATGTTAGATCTTGTAGGGTATACCAGAAGTAGAGTTTTATTCTAAGTGACTTAGAATGGTTTTGAAGACTCTTCTTTTGATTTAAATTTTAAGAGAATCTTTTTGTCTCCTGTGTGAAGATGGGACTTTTGGGGAGCTAGGCAGGCAGAAAGACCAGAGAGGAGGCTGTTAAAATAGGACAGGTGATGGTGACTTGGTTTGGAATGTTGTGGGAGAGGTTGGTGAGAAGTGGTTGGATTCTGAATACATTTGAAGATAGAGGCAACAGGATGTGTGGATGGATTGGATACAAGATCTGTGTGTATCATTGTAAACAAAAATGAATAAAATATAGGGAAGTGAGAAAATAATAGCTTTTCAAATAGAGTACTTAGTTTGTTTTAAAAATAACTGGCATCTTCGAGCAGGGAACATTTAAAAATATTGTTACTAGAAGTACTAAAAGTTATAGAGTTATTTAAAATACTGAATAAATGGCAAAAATACTAAAAATCAAAGGCCACTTGTAGGGATCGTTGGCATCTGTGGCATTAAATTTATTGTTCCAAAATTTCTATAACTGTTACTGAACTAATTATATATATATACATTATGTATTAAAATTTGCTGTGTTGAAAATCTTCATCATGGAAGTCATAATTGAGAATATTTTGACTTGTGCAACACATTGTGCTGACTTTAAAAATTAATTCTACTTTGTATATCATTAGTATTCATTATGACTTTTCCGAAATTTGAACTACTTCTTTCCATGAATAAGAGGAGGAAATTTACCTGAAATAGTACATAAGAATGAGCATAAATACTTGAAAATAATAAAACTTCCTATTAAAAGTTATCCTTTGGTTTTAGAAATATTAGAAATATTTCCAGTCATTGATCATTATCTATTTAAGTGAGTTGGTTTACTATTTTTTCCCTGATAGTGTTTAACAAATTGAAGTTGGAATTCTTACAACTGATTTTTCTGAAAACCTCATAAAATTATTTAATTCAATAAAATTCTGATTTTTGTGAAGTGGTGATTGCTTCTTGTAGGGACAATTTAAGATATGGGGGAATGAGTTGTTGACTTTTAAAATTTGTTTAATGCCACCATACCTGAAGGGGACCTCACATAGAATACTTTTGCTTGTCAGACAATGGTTTTTTGTATTACATGTATTTTTTGCATTAAAATTCACCTCCATAATATTAAAACTCTATACAACAGAATGAGAATTTAGTTCCTGTTAGTAGGACTGATATTCATTAGCATTTTTTTTAAAGAGAGGTACAGTGAGAGACTGAGAAAAATCAAATTTTTTTAGTTTTTCATGTGGCTTTCATTGCTCTTACACTAAATTGTGTATGTGGTGCTGGGGTTTGAACCCACATTCTTGAGCATGCTGGGCAAGCACCATAACTGCTGAGCCACTGCTCCTGCCCCATTAGGATCAATTTTATGATCTATCAAATCTATTTGATGGTCAGTTTTCAGTGTCCAAGAGAGTTATTTGCTTATTACTTAAATCATTCTACCTAGTCAGTTATTATGTGTTGCTATTTTAATAAATCTTTCATTCAGTGGAAGCACATTGAGCAATATCATTTTCTAGCCCCTCTGGTTGGTGATTAGTAGAACATTCAAGACAGTAGCCCTGTTAGATCTCTCGCCTTATTGCAGTAGCCAGTATGTTTTGAACATCGTACACAATTTGAGACTCAAATAACCACTGTAAGTAGAATTTGAAGGATACCTGCTTCCTATCAGTTTTCACTCTCAGAATTTAACAAGTGACAAATCTTTTATTATATGACCAAAGAGAAAGTGATTAAAATACTAATTTTGGTTGAGTGACCCTTTTACCAAGTTTTTTTTCCAGTTCACTGTTAGTAGATGATTTCCTGTTTCGGTGGTTTAGTTGGAGAGGGGAGAATAGGCTTTGGATCCCTGAAATAGAAGGCAGAATTGACTGTTAGGTGAGGGATGCTGGTGAGAAAGCTGGCTGGCAGTACAGGTGAATTGGCTTGGGGGGGGTCAGAAAGAAAATGAAATAATCTTGTGTGATTTGGAAGACATCTGATCCAATTTTTAGGTTCTTCTTTGAGTATGATTGTGTACTCATACCATTCTCTCTGCACATCAATTTCTCCATCTTTGAGTTGAGGTACCAAAGGTTACGATGGTGAGAATGTGGGGCTATGGAATCATGCTCAGGTCCAAATATCAGCCCTGCTATTTGATTCAGGTTACCTACCTCTCACTTCCTTCCAACCTTCATTTCCTCATCTGTAAAGTATAGCCAATACTACACAAACTATGAGTCCTTAGGGAAATATTAGAATATAGATTAATATAGGATTTAGCGTAGTGCCTGGGACAGTTACTGCCCCATAAATGGAAGCCAAATAAAATGCATTGAGAAGGTCGCACCGGAGTCCATAGTTCCAGAATCACTCTCACGTTCTATTTTGGGATGTTTATCCATTCTGCCTTGTGCCTGTGTGGTAACTTCCATCTGGAATGTTGTTGCTTCTAGAAACACAGCAAGTTCTTTGCCCTTGCTTTGTTTCTGAAGGTATTGGCTTTGTAATCTGATATTTTTACATTGAAATTCCCTTTTGTGGGGGACAGCGTGACATGGTGTGATTAAGTCTGTTTCATATCATCTCTGCTGGTAAATATTGGGAAAGCTCTATTCATAGGGTCCTCGTTAACAGCCATCACCAATCATTGCCTGGATCAATGCTTTCAACTTTGTTAGCAACCCTTGGATATATTGGGCTGTCCAGTTCCAGAACAGACTTCAGCAATATCTTGTGGCATCTCACGATGGGTACAGAGGAGGCACAAGGAAATGAGTCATAGCATCCAGATTCAATTCTCGGGGAAAAATGGGTTCCTTCTGAATTCCACACATCCAACTGGAAGTAGACCTGGTTGTGTAGATGCTTGGGGAGTTGAAATTGAAATGGTGTGGTACTGCAAAGGAGTTGAAAAGCAGCCACGCTGGGTCCAGAACCATGGCATCTCCACAAGGCAGGCTGGATAGAGAAAAGGGCGACCCTCTAATCAAAAACAGCTTTCATACTTTGGATAGTATTTATCCTTGTTTATGGATTTTTTTCCCTGTGTGTGTCTGTTGAGTAACACATCATAAATGAGCTCAGAAAAGCATTCCTTATAAAGGTAGTACTTGTATTCAAGATTGAAATGTTTTATTATTTCTAATGTGCCATCAAATAGTACCTTCATAGAAAGGGTTAACAAGGGGGAAAATAAGCACCCACACATGCTCACACACACATACGTACATACGTACAAGAACATGGGTATATAGGGAGAAAATAAGTTACGTGTAAATGATTGTTGATTTAGCAGGGACTGTAGAGCGAGCAACACAGTTACATATATGGTAATGAAGAAGGAACGAGGAATTGTGTTGTAATTTCACTTCTCTGCTTTTGCTGGTGACAACTATTACAAAAAGCAGGTTGTTGGAATTTTTTTTAAAAAAATAAAGAACTGTAGTTTTATAATAGCATTTTATAGAATGTCTTTTGAAATAGAGTACCGTTTTTCACAGTCCATGTTTCTCTGCTTATGCCAATTATCCATTGTGTTTGTGCTTACTCATTTAAGCATGGAAGTTTCAGTAGGAAAACACATTCAGTTGTGCAAAGGTTAGATTTATAAGCTTCAATAAAAACAAGCTTATTCAAACAAAAAAGCAATCGGATTGTGAAATGGCAAATAAAAGAAGCAGCTTATCCATATAGAAGAAAAATATTAAATTTTAACATTATGTTTAAATAGACAAAGGGACCCACTGCAGACTTTAAAAGTGCTCATTTTGCTTCCCTTGCTGTGGTTCAGCTTACAGATGGTCCATGTGATAGTTGCTATAGAAACCAAACCTTTTTTCATCAGTTTCTTTGTTGCTATGGTGTGTTTGGGGCTGCCACATGTAAACTTTCATATAAATTGTCATTTATGCTTTTCATGACTGACCTTATAATGAAGCATATCAATTTTGCATTAACCAAGAAAGTCTAACATGAAATACTGCATTACCACTAAGCACCAGTTAGTATGCATGATAATTGGACCAAAAATGATCCACAGACGTGCATTGTACATTTGCTGGGCAGGCTATTTCAAACATTAATGTGATAAGTTTTAATTGACAGAAATTTGTTTTTAAGATTTAAGGTCTCTTAAATGTTTCATCCATAATAGAATTCAGAATCCCTGATTTGTAACCATTACTGACATTTAATGTGTGGCCTTAGGCAAATCTTTTAACGTCTGGATTGTGAGATAATGAAACTGTGGCGTGATGGTTATATGAGATAAATTCCACAAAGGTAGCTACATTACCTGTTGTGTTTACTCTGACACTTTCCGAACCTGTGTAATGTCTAGACAAAGAATCCTCAGCGTGGTCTACATGCAAAAACACGGAAGAAAATAAATGGGTGTCTTGCTTCAGATCATGTGGGCATCTCCTACTTCAGGTTCCAGTTAAGTCTATTTTAAGAGTAGACTTCCTTTCATTTTAATTTATGAGCAATTGATTGAATATTAACCAAGTTCTTACTAGTGACAAAATACTTATTGTTGGACTTCTTGCATGTTACCAAAAAAAATTTTTTTTGGCTTTCATCCCATATTCTAACTCTTTTTTTAACTGATCTGCACATCTCGGGTGTAATTTTTTGTCTTACGTTTTCATGTTTTCTGTGTTCTTAAATATAATTTTTCTGATTTTTGTAAACTTATTACCTCTACTTCATTGGGAAGGTTATAGCCCACTGCTAGCCTCAGTTTTCTCATCTATACAATGGGGGATAAGAATAACCATATACTGTATAAATGGTATTCTGATGAAGGGTATTTGTGAATTAGCTGAGTGAAAACTCTGATTACTATTATTGTTGTCTATGAATGCATACAGAATGTGCTTGACTCTAGTGTATCAAAGTATGGATTATATTTTTTTCTATTTAATGTCCCTGTCTGTCAGGTTATTTTTTTTTCTAACAGAGATTGAACCCAGTGGTGCTTAACCATTGAGTTACATCCCCAGCCCATTTTTTAAAAAAGTTTTTAGATGGATCTTGCTAAGTTGCTTAGAGCCTCGCTAAGTTGCTGAGGCTGGCTTTGAACTAGTGATCCTCCTGCCTCCGCTTCCTGAGCCACTGGGATTATAGGCGTGTACCACCACGCAACAGGAGTTGCGTGCCAGTTTTTACTTTTTTTATTCCTTCAACATAGTCATACATAAAGGAAGGAATCATTGCCACATAATCATGATCACATGTGTAATGACAGCAAGCCGAGGCTAATGCCAGTTCATGATCTCCCCTCCCCACCGTTGGTCCCCCTGCTCCCCATCCCATGTTTCCTCTATTTTACCCTCATGTTAGTTGGGCTTCTCATGGAAGTCAAAGGTTCCCCACTGGATTGATAACCCTCTACAACTGCCTTGATGTCCCTCTTATTTCCACCCCTTCTTCTTGCCCCCCTCCCTTCATCCCCCAGCATCATAAGCAAGCTTCCCCCCTGTTCGTGTAAAAATTCACCCATGTTGAGGTTATTATTAACTTAGCCTACTTTCAATCTGTTTCTGATTATATTCTAGCTTCCACATATATGAGAAAACATTCTTCACTTGAGTCCGAGTTTGGATATTTCACTTAGCATAATTTTTTCCGTTCCATCCCTTTGGCTGCAAATGTCATAGTACTTTTTCTAATAGAGTAGAATTCAATTATATATATATATTATATATATATTTTTAATATATTATATAATATATATATAAATATATATATATATTTTAATACATATATATATATATTACAGTTTTTTAATCCACTCGTCCAGTGAGGGGCATCTGGGTTGATTCCATAGTTTAGCTGTAGTAAATTGAGCTGCTATAAACATTGATGAAGCTGTGTCTCTGTAGTAAGCCGATTCTAGCTGTTTTGGGGAAATACCCAGAGAGGGATAACTGGGTCCTAAGGTGGTTCCAGCCCTAGTTTTTTGAGGAGTCTCCACACTGCTTTCCAGAGTAGCTGTACAAGCTTGCAGTCCCACCAACAGTGTGGAAGTGGTTAGTATGTCTTTTTTTTTTTTTTTTTTGAGAGAGGGATAGTGAGAGAGAAAGAACCAATTTTTATTTAGTTTCTCATGTTGTGTACATGGTGCTGGGGTTTGAACTTGTGTCCTTCTGCATGCTAGGCATGCATCACAAGTGCTGAGCCATTGCTCCAGCCCAGGTAAGCATATCTTAATAACATTTGATATATTGTATTAATTAGCAGTCATTTTGAATTATTTTTAGAAGTCCTGTGCATTTTAAAATTCCAGTCACATATATGCATAAAATATGACCTTCATAACCTTTTGTTTTTGTAAGTGAATGAGAGAATGAATCAATTTTAACTTCTCATCTGGTTTTTGTTGCTCTGACACTGAGTTGTATATGCGGTACTGGGGTTCGAACCTGGATCCTCACCCGTGCCAGACAAGTACAATACTACTGAGCCGCTGCTCTAGCTCCACTTCATGACTTTTTTTTTTTTTTTAAAGGACAGAGGGACAGTGAGAGAGAGAGAGACAACATTTTTATTTAGCTTTTCATGTGCCCTTTGTTGCTCCGAGACTTCGTTGGGTACGTGGTGCTGGGGTTGGAACTCGCATACTTGTGCATGCCAGGCAAGCGCTGTAACCACAGAGCCACCGCTCCAGCCCCCGCTTCATGATCTTTTGATCAGATTCCTGGGTCTTAGAAATGGGTGGGACCTGGGTCTGTTCATCAGTTTATCTCCATTCTGGCTTTGGAATTGAGTGGATAGAGCAAGTGGTGTTTTAACTTTTCTCTGCTCCTCATCAAATCCCACCTTCTCTGATGTTGTGATACAGATGAGAAATCAAAGAAGCAAAGATGTTTTCTAACCTTCCAAAGATGGGAATACATGTATGAGCTTTCCCCTGGTTTGGACTGGTTCCATCAGTTGCTGGTGACCTCTAGGGGTGGGTCCCAGGGTCAGAATAAGGAAGGTTTTCAGATCCTTAAACCCCTTCCATGGGCAAGGATTTTCAGAGAAGGAAGCTGTGTCGCCTTCCAACTCCTGGAAGCAGTCTTCTTCCCCAGCTGTCTCGCCAGGTGTTGGATCCTCTTGACCAGGCAGCTGCCCCACTTTCCCCCTCTACACTCTGGCTTCACACCCTGCATCCAGTTCTTTCTCCCCATTGATGCCACCTTCCTTCTTTTCTCTGTTGAAAACAGTTGTACTAGCAAGGCTTCCCCCTGCTTTCAGGCATATTTAAGAGGATTTAGAAGCAAAACATGAACTATATACCATATGGTTCCTTCACACTCCTGGGGACACATGCAGATTCTCCCATGAACTCCCCCATGTGCTTTCTTCAAAAGGCATGCTTGTTGGGGTGGGGGAGCACCTGCTGGCTGAGAAGGGCAATCCCAGTCTCCATATCTTATTGGCAGGTAAGAGGTGTGAATATGTGCATATAAATAAAAATTTAAATCAACTGAGGGGCCCAGATTGGCATATCTTACTTAGTATGTTTTGTAATACTCTAGAAGAAAATTCTTACTACTATCATTTTCCAGAACTTAAAGTTTGTGATATATAGAAACCATGTGGTACTAAAATCTATAATGTAAGCGTTCGCAATATGATAAAATTTAGTAAATAACTTGCACACATTCAGTTATCATTTGTCCACTTTTCTTTGTTTCCAATATGTTTAACATGTACATTTTAAAGAAAAATAATGAATTAGTTTGCATATCATGTAGCAGGAACTTTACCTTCCTTTGTTACTTAAGAATCACTACTAGGAGGCTGGTGTGGTGGCTCAATGGTAGAGCAGTTTCCTACCATGAACAAGGATCAGGGTTCAATCCCCAACACCACATATACAGCTAAATGTTGGAAAAACAAAAAATCAGAT
>PVKS010008523.1:53647-68020 GCA_004027875.1 Aplodontia rufa | reverse complement strand
AGAAAAGAAAAAAAAAGGAGAAGGAGGAAGGAGGAGGAGAAGAAGAATTAGAAGAAGAATTAGAATTGATGATCATGGTCTCCAAGGTAGAGAAGAAAGCAAACAAGAAAGTCAAGATGAATCCAAGCTATTTGGTTTGTGTGACTGAATATCTTTGGCTGTTATTCAATTAGCTAAAGAATACTGAAGGGAATGACCAGCAATCTGATAGTAAAAATGTTGAGTCAGAAGAGCCTACATGATATCAAGGTAAAGACTTATTAGCTGCTTGAATTTGGGTCTGAGGCTACAGAGGAAACCTGATTATTTACGGCAAGTGATAAATGAAAGCAAGAGAGTGGAAGAAACAGATCTAAGCTGATATAAAAGAAGAGGACTTAAGACAGGAAGAAATATTCAACACAAACTTAAATTCATTCCTTACCTTTTCAACCTGGGTCTCCTTCCAAGCCTATATTTTTTTAATTAGCAAGCTTATCTTAGCTTAAAAATTTCCTACTCCTTTGTCTACAAAGATATTGTTGCTACACAATAGTATAAGCAAAACATGGACTCTTGAGCATAAATCAGTTAATTTCGGGGACTGGAGCTATGACTCTGGTATCACATTTGCCTGGCATGCATGAGGATCCAGGTTTGAAACCCAGCACCACATGTACAACTAAGTGGTGGAGCAACAAAAACCGATAAAAAACTAAGTAAAACTCTTTCATTCTCTCCTTCTCCCTCTCTTTAAAATTTTTTTTTTAAAAAACTGCTGCACCACATACAAAACTAAGTGAGAAACTAAAACCAGATGAAAAAATAAAATTCTCTCTTAAAACAATTAATTTTTAAAAGAGCCTCAAATGGTGCATGATATATGATCTACAAGTATGCATTAATAGACAAAACCTGTCAGTTTTCATTATGAAATCCTTCATGTACAACCTTTTCTGATTCCCAAGTAACATCAAACCAGATAAGGTTTCCAGTGCACCATATATCATTGCCTTATCATTATACTAAAAAATTGCTGCTGCTTCCCCCCGCCCTTCTCTCTCAGGTATTGGGTATTGAACCCAGTGGGACTTTACCATTGAACTGCATCCTCAGTCTTTTGGTTTTTGTTAATCTTTTGAGATACAGTCTTGCTAAGGTACCGAGGCAGTTCTTGAACTTATGACTCTTCCTCAGCCCCCAAGGTGCTGAGGCAGAATACCAGGAATGTGCCACCATGCTCAGCCTGTAACTGACTTTACAGGGTCAGTAAAGATCTATTAATAATGAAATTAATCAGGGCTAGAGCAGTGGCTCAGCGGTTGGAGCACCTGTCTGGCATGTGCAAGGACCGGGGTTCAAACCCCAGCACCACATATGCAACTAAGTCTCAGAGAAACAAAGGCCAGATGAAAAAATAAAAGTTGATTCTCTTTCTCTTCCTTTCTAAAAAAAAAGGAATTAATCACTTTTTTTCCTTTCATTCTGCACAAGCTTTGCATGAACTGATCCAGTGGAGTCTTCAAAATTCTCTCAATATCTGGGTATTCCTGGTTGCTAGAATCCATACTCTTAAACTTTATCTCCTACTTCTGTTTCTGCTGCTATACTAACTACTACTAGCTCCAGTTCCTCTTTCTGCTTCATAAAATACATCCATTCATTACCTGTCCCTCACCATTTCCTTCTTCCTCAACATTCCCTTTTTGTTGTCTGCTATTCCCACAGCTGTGACCTCTATCCTGACTTTACCTCTACTGTCAGGCTTAGGCTGATCTCCAGATTTGCACTTCCAAAGCTGCACTTCCAACTCTACACTGCACAGCTCTGTGTGGAAATCCCATTAGACTTCAGCATGTTGTAATCTAAACATCGCTATTATTCAAAGGTCTAAACCCAAGAAATTAGATTTGGTACTTTTTTCTCACTGAACATAAATTAGTTATGGAGTCTTGACAATGTTAAGCAACCAACAATACTGTCATAACTCTAATTCAGAACTTTATTGTCACTCCCCAAACTTACCCAATTATCCCTTCAAAATTAACTCCAATAATAGTACCTAACCTTTAGCTTTGAAAAGTCCAGATTCAGCTGACAGAAATTTCTTCCTTATTGGCTTTTTATAGAAAATGACTTTCTGAAATGAAAACCAGACCATATGAGTATCCTCCTGAAAACTCATCAAAAAACTATTTGTCTCCATTAAAATTAAACCTTTCACTATCTGGACCTCAGGCTACTTTCCCAGCCTCAAATCCTGTCCCGTGCACCAAAGCTCCCTCAGGCCCGCCCCATTTCCTCCTCTTCACGCACAGTACCTCGGGTCTTTAGCGCTGCAACTGTTCCTTCTGCCTGAAAACCTCTAACACACTTCACCCTCGCCAAGCAGAATAAATCAAGATGTTTCTAAAGACTTCCCAGCAACTGCTCCTTGAGCACTTCGTACATATTAAGACGTCTCTCTCTCAGCTGCACTTGTTTTAAGAATGGCTCCCAAACTTGACCCTGAAAATTCAAACGACATCTAACGAATCCCCAGTGCTGGCAGAGCGCCAGTAATGTATAAAGTGTCGTGGCCGCTGGCTGAATGTGGGAAATCTCATCAAAAGGGTAATTCGTATTCTCAGGGGCTGGCACGGAAGGCCTTGCCTCGGGCTGGCTCCCGCCGATCGTTTTCTCGGGCCTCAACTCTGGCACTCTACAAAACGCCAAGGTCCAGCATCCGGGCCAAATGCCGGGCCCTGGGTTGGGGTCCCAGGATGCGAACCCTGGGGAATCCACCGGCTCCCCACTCCAGAAAAAAGGGAAATGGGCGGAGCGCAGCGTGGGCCGGGCTAAGGACTTACAAAGTCCCCCAGGGCCTAGGCCAGCCTCTTGGCCCCCCTTTCCAGTGCACGTCCCGGCCGATCCAGGGCCCCAAGGGGATCCATTTTGAAAGACCCCGCACCCCAGCCCAGCGCTCCGGCCGCCTCAACTTACAGACCCGAGGGAAGGCCGCCGCCTGGATCCGGCACCGCCAGGAGCTCCGGCCCCTCGGGGCTCCGGGAAGGGGGAGGGGCAGGGAACCTGAGCCAAAGGGGGACCCAACGGAACCGGAAGGGCAGCCCTGGCCGGACAAAGACAACTTCCAGGTCCCATGGTCATCTGCGCCAATCGGAATGCTCGCAGGACGACGGGGCCTCGAGAGGGACTTTCCGCGTAGTGGGAGGAGCCGGGCAGAGTGCCCGGGACTCTTGCCACTGTGTCTGCGTTAGCCTCCCGCAGGTGCGGTGGGTCGTTAAGCCTCGGTGGCTCCGGCCCTGTGCGCTTCGCGAGGCCCAGCTGACCCAGGCTCCCTTCTCGGTGGCTCTTTTCGAGCTGGGCCTCCACTGTCTGCTGCTTGCGTGGGCCTGAAGGGTGCCTCTGCTCTTAAGCCTCGGTAAGTCCCTCCCGCTCAGGGATGTGGACTCGCCGCGCGGGAGCCAGGAATGCTGAAAGCAGTTTAATCCCCTGTCTTTACGAAGTTGCTAATAGGGGTTTTGCCTCCGGGTTCTTCCTCCCGCCTCAATCCTAGGACGGTCTCAGGCATTCAGATAGCTTCCGTCATCTAGGATGTGACGCGTCTTCACAAATCTCAGCCCCGGTACCTGTCCCGAGCTCCAGAGCCAGCCGTCTATAAGAGATCTCCTGTGTTACTGTACCTTTCGATTATTTCTGCTTCATCGCCTGTACTTGTGTTGGTAAACTGCATCAGCCACGCATTACTCCCAAAGCAAAAAAATTCGCAATCGTTCTAGACTCTTTCCTTGCCTTTCCGTTCCCATTGTTCACGGAATTCTACCCATTTTTTTTGTTTTTTTTCTTTGGGGAGAGTAAAGTGTAATCATTTTAATCTGTTACGTTAGATTCTGTGAGTAATTACTTTTCAACAGTGTTATGTAACCATCACCATTAGTTCTGCTCAACTTAATTATTTTTTTTTCCCCAAAGAGAGGGACAGTGAGAGAGAGAGACAGAACCAATTTAGTTTTGCATGGACTTTCGTTGCTCAGACACTTAATTGTGTACATGTGGGCGCCGCATGCAAAGCAAGTGCCGTAACTGCTGAGCCACCTCGCCAGCCCCTCAACTTAATTCTTTGGTGCGTGGATATCCAGTTTTGTTGAAAAGGCTTGTCTTTTTCCATTGAATGGTCTTGACATCCTTGTTGAAAATCAACTTACTGTATACACACACACACACGCGCGCGTGTGTACAATACAATGGTCTACATTTCCCTTTGCTGATACCATATTATTATTTCTGATACCTGGAACTGAACTCAGGGATGCTTAACCACTGAGTCACATCTCCAGAGGCCCCTCTCCCAACCCTTTCTTTTTAGACAGGATCTTAATAAGTTGCTGAGGCTGGCTTTGAACTTGAGATGCTTCTGCCCCAGCCTTCTGAGTCCGTACTATTTTAATTACTGTAGTTATAGCATGTTTGGAAGTTGTAAATTTTGAGTTCTTCGACTTCATTTTTTCAAGCTTGTACTGTCTGTGCAAGTTTTTGCTCTTATATCTGAACTTGAGGATTGACTTTTCCATTACTTCAAAGAAGACTTTTGGAATAGGAATTGTATTGAATCTATACCTTGCTGTGTGTATTATTGACAACAGTTTTGTCTACCTATCCATGAACATGGGATGTCTTTCCATTTATTTAGTTCTTCATTAGTTTCCATTTTGTTTTAAGCATGTATAATTCATTTAGCTTAATAGTTGGACTAGAATTACTTCTTTTTTTTTCTTTTTTTCTTTTTCCCAGGGCTCAGGATCGAACTCAGGACCTTGCTCGTGCTAGGCAAGCGCTCTGCCACTGAGCTAAATCCCCAACCCCTAGAATTACTTCTTTAACTTCCTTTTCATATTGTTTATTGAAAGTGCATAAAAACAACTTTTGTGTGTTGTTATTGTATCCTGCAAATTTCTTGAATTTGTTTGTTAGCTCTAGTAACTATCTTATGGATTCTTTGGAATTTTCTACAAATTGGGTAGTGTAGTTTGTTAGTAAGTATAGATTGTTTTATCTCTTTTCCAATTTAGATTGTTTTTATTTCTTTGTTGTTCCTTTTTTTTTAATCTAGTACCTCTGGATACTGGCACAGTGTTGAACAGCAACAGTGAAAGTGGGCATTTGTCTCTCATTCCTGATGTTAACGAGAAAGCTTTTCATCTGAAAACACTGAGTATGAAATATTTCAAATTATGGATTTTTCATTAATACCTCTATCACGTTGAGGAATTTTTCCTCTATTGAAGTTTTCTGAGATGTTATCATGAAAGGGTGCTGGATTTGTTCAGATTCCTTTTCTGCATCAATTGGGATACTTGTAATTTCTCCTGTCTTCCTTCTATTATTGTAATGTATTGCATTAATTGATTCCATGTTGAACTAATTTGGATGAATCCCACTTGGTTATGATGAATAATTATTTTAATATGCTTTTGGATTTGATTTGTTTATATTTTTATTATTTTTGCATCTGTATTCATAAAGGATATTAATCTAAAATTTTCTTAAGGTGCATGTATCTGGGTTTGTTACCAGTGTAACTCTGGCCTGATAAAATGTTAGGGAGCCTTCCTTCCTTTTCTTTTTTTTTTTTTTTTTTTTTGGCAAGAGTTTGAGAACGATTCTTAGAAATACCTCCTTAATACTTCAATAGAATTCATAGGTGAAACTGTCTGATACAGGAATTTTCTTTGTTGAGAAATTTTAATTATTGATTCAATGTCTACTTGTTATAGATCTGTTGAGATTTTCTATTTCCTTTTTTAACAGTTTAGGTAATTTTTGTGTTTTAAGGAATTGGTCCATTTTCTCTGTTATTTGATTTGTTTGCGTGTAATTGGTAATACTTATAAACCTTTTTATCTGTATTGTTGCTAATGAAGTCTTCACTTTAATTTCTAATTTTAGTCATTTATATGTTATCTTACTTTTCATAAGTCTTGCTGAAGGTTGTCAATCTTGTTGAAATTTTCAAGAATGAATTATTCAAGTTTGATTTTTTTTCCCCCCTTTAGAAACGTTCTTGTTATATTGCCCAGGCTGGTCTCAAATTCCTGGGCTCAAGCAAGCTTCCCGAGTAGCAAGAACTATGGGCAGGTACCATGATGCCTGACTTCATTAATTTTTCTCTTGTTTTTCTGTTCTCTATTTTGTTTATCTCTGTTCTAATCTATCTTATTCCCTTCCTTCTATTAGTTTTAGGTTTAGTATGCCCCTTTTCTAGTTCCTTAAGGTGTGAAGTTCATGTTATTGATTTGAGAGCTTTCTTTTTTAATATGGTCACTTATAAACTTCCCCTCTGATCACTGCTTTCACTCTAGCCCGTAAGTTTGGTTTGTGGTTACTTTTGTTTTTGAATTTTTCGGTTTTCTTTCTGTTACTGTTTTCTGACTTCATCCTATTGATGGTCTGTTCTGGCAAATGTCCCATGTGCACCGCAGAAAAATGTTATTCTGCTGTTATTGGACGGATGGTCTATGTCTGTTGGATCTACTTGGTGTTTATGGTGTTTAAGTCCTCTGTTTACTTATATATACCTTCTGTTTATTCTGCCTCTTATGGAAAAGAGGATATTGAGGTCTCCAACTCTTATTGTAGAACTGTTTACTGTTTTTAATTCTGTCAATTTTTGTATCATATGTTTTGAAAGCCTATTACTAGGTAAGTGCATTTTTATTTTTATACAATCTATCTCTTTTGAAATGCAGCTTTTATTAATATATATTATCTATCTCTGGAATAATTTTTAGATTTTAAGATCTGTTTTATCTAATTTTAGTATAACTACCCACCTCTTTTAGTTACTGTCTACATGGAATATCTTATTCCATCAATTCTTTTCTTTTTCAAATTGTTTGTATCTTAAGGTCTAAAATGAGTCTTGTAGACAGTATAGAGTTGGGCCATGTTTTCTTAAAACTATCTGTTGATAAATTATCTTTTCATCTCTGTCTTTTGATTGGAGAGTTTAAACCATTTACATTTAAAATATTAAGGATGAGCTTCTATCCTTCCTTTTTCTGTTTCTGTAGTTTATGCCTTACAGGTTTATACAAATTCCCATTTCCTCCATTACTGTTGCCTTTTGTGTTCAGTTCATTTTTGTTTAATCATGAAGTGTTTCATTTCTGCATTATTCCTTTTGTGTATATTCTACAGATAGTTTCTTTGTGGCTAAAATGGGATTTAACTTCTGTGTTAATCTGTTTTCTGATGTTAACAGTACCACAAACTGGGCAAGTTATAAAGAAAAGAGGTTTATTCTGGCTTACAGGTCTCTTTTAAAGTTGATCTGGTGATGGCCTTGTTGCCCATAAGGTCCGAAGGTGGTGGGGGATTATTTGGAAAGAGACAGAGAGTGTGCATGTATATCTCTTTTGGTCTCTCCCTCCCTCTTCTTATAAAGCCACCAGTATTCAATCATGGAGGCTCCAACCCAATGACCTTATCTTCTAATCATCTCCAGAAGACCCTAATTCTATATAGCATAATTAAGTTTCCGCCCTCTTAATACCACACAATGCTGATTGAAACCCATGAATTTAAATTGATGCCTTTTAACTATACTAGCATACAAAAACTGCTCCTACACAGCTCTATACTTTTCTTTGTGTTAATTGCTGTACGAGATGACATTATTATGTGTCTATTAACATAGGTGAGATTTTTATACAGTTAACTGTTAGACCACTTAGAAAATAAAAAGTGAAGTTGGAAAGCATAATCTTATTGAGGACCTCCTTTATGTCACAGGTTGATTTTCTTACTGCTTTGGGGACTGGCTTTTAACAGTTTGGTTTTAATGTATTTGATGTCGCTCTCTGAATATTTCCTACTAGGAATTTGTTGAACTTTGTGAATTCATAGATCGTGTGGTTCATAAAATTTGGGGAATCTGTGAACTTTTATTTCCTCAAATACTCCTTCTGCCCTTATTTTTATCTTCTGCTTTGGAACTCCCATTTTCTTACTGAGCTTCAAGGGGTTTTAAAGGAGCAGCATTTGTTTTGTTTGTGCGTTTCCTCATTACTTTATTTAGGAGCCAGACATCTAAGGATTAGGTTGTTGGAATCACATAAGACTGTGCCTGGCTATTAATTCATGAATTTATGAATTCAGGAATTGAACCCAGGGAGTGAAGCCAGGGGCAATTTACCACTGAGCCACATCCACAGCCCATTTTTGTTTTGTTTTGCTTTTTTAATTTTTTAGAGACAGAATCTTGCCAAGTTGCTTAGAATCTCCCCAAGTTGCTGAGGCTGATTGAACTTGGGAATCCTCCTGCCTCAGCCTCCTGAGCCACTGTGCCCTGCAGGTTATTCTTTATTTTTGCAGTACTGGGGATTCAACCCAGGGCCTTGTGCATGGTAGGTAAGTGTTCAGTAGCCCTTTTTAAAATTTTATTTTGAGATAGGGTCTTGCTAATTTGTTCAAGCTGGACTTGAACTTGTTACCCTCCTACCTCAGCTTCCTGAGTAGCTGAGTGTGCTACCAACACTGTCCTCTGTTTTGTTTTGTTTTTTGCAGTGCTGGTGATTGAACCCAGAGCCTTGTATATTCTAGGAAAGCACTTTATCATTGGGCTATATATCTCCAACCCCAAAACACCTGTTTTGAATTTGCTCCAAGATCTAATGGAGGATAAGAACCTAGTCAGGAAAACAATATAGGAACAAAATAGAATATCATTAAAGAGGTAGAAAGTATGCTAAGGTGTGGTGGCACAGGCCTGTTAATCCCAGCAATTCATAAGGCTTGGTCTGGAAAATCTGAAGTCTGAGGTCAGCCTCAGCAATTTAGGAAGTCTTAAGTAACTTAGTGAGACTCTATCTAAAAAAAAAATAAAAAGGGGTGGGGATGTAGCTCAGTGGTAAAGCACCACTGGGGATTGAACCTAGAGGGGAAAAAAAGAAGTAAAAATTATGAAAAGGAACCAAAATGAAATTCTAGAGTTGAAAATTATAATAGCAAATGAAAAGTTTGCTAAATTCAAATATAGATGTGACTAATCAGAAACAAGTATCAGTGATTTCTGAAGATTTTTAAAAGTACCTCTTGAACCCTGCTCCCGTTTTTCTTCTTTTTCAGTTCAAGCTTTCCAGATCTTAGGCAGTCTCCAAATCTGTCTCCTGTTTTGCCTATTCAAGTCTTACCAGAATGATCTTTTATTCTGATCATTGATGGTGTTACCATCTTTAAAAATATCCCTGGGAACCCCAGTGACTATAGATTGTACTTCAGTTTCTTATTTTTCTATTCAAGGTTTTTCCCATTCTGGCTCTTGCCTACCGCACTGCCTTGTTTCATACCTCCATTCAACTTATACTCTGTAATTGTATTGTTCTAAGGTAGTAAGCCACGTGCTGAAAAAAGTCGAGCATGTTTTGAAAACCAATGTTAGTTTTCTGTGAATGGCATAAGATATTATAACTTGGCACTGGTAGGCACTGAAAGAGTATGTAAGATATGTTTTGAAAATGGACTTGATAAAAATATTATTGATCTAATAGCTGACATCAGCATAGCTGCATTTCACATAATACATAATATTGTACCATACATAGCATGTATTATATCTAATGTTGGGAAATAACATGAAGAATAATACAACATCAATAATGATGTGCCCTATTCCAAATTTTTCACTTGAATCCATTGAGCATTCAGATATCATGTGTAGTTTGCAGGGAACACCAGGCTTAGAAGAACAAATTCATTAACTCCTTGAGGAAGCAACCATTTGAATCCAGGATTTTTGCACTTCAGTTGGTCTGATTACTGCAGTGAGCCAGAGTCTTAACTTTTTAAGTGTCATGTTTTAAAAGGCTCAAGGGATATAATCACATGCAATGTGTGACCCTGGATTGGAAACTGGGGAATGCTAATTGTAGAAAAAAATACAATATGGTCAATAGAATATTTAATTGTAGTTAGGTATTAGTTGAAGGGAATTTTTCCAGAAATATTACTGATTTGGGAAGGCCCGCTGTAAGAATAAGTTTAGGTTAACAGAATTTGAATGTGATCCATGAATTCGAAGAAAACTTACTCAATAAAGTAGATATTGTGAATCAAATAAAGCAGATTACCAAGATGTGTGATTTAATCCTAAAAAATAATGTATACACACACAAACCAAGATGTGCCTGAAAATATTAAGATTTGTGGTGGAATTTAATGCTTTTTAGCTTGTCTTTATTTTCTATTTCTTGCCAAGGAATATTGTACTGATTGTGTAATCAAATTTTATTTAATTAGGTTAAGATTTACTTTTATGTTTGCAGTAGACATATGAAGAAGTATATAAAAGTTGGTAACCAAAATATTAAATGCTGTTTTATCAGGATATCAGTTCAGAAAATTTTAAGTTTTTTCCTAATATTATTTGAATATCTTAAAATGAATATTACATAACTATATAAGGATAAATTAATCAAAACTAGTTTCCTGCAGGGGGGCAGCCATGTCTGCCTTAATAGACAGGTCACAGAGTGTCTGTAACAGAGCACACCTTTTCAATTGCTTCTCTGGTTGATTTGGGTGCAGTGTCCATGGTGGGAAGGCGAGGAAGGTCATTGCAAATAATTCACCAGGATAAGAAAGTATGCCCTTCGAGGCAGAAACTAGAATTATTTTATACATGAAGACTTGTGTAGCACCTTTAATAATCATTGTTTTGTTCTCAAATCCACTGTAAATTCACTTAGGACAAGAACATTAAACTTCATTATGCTGTTGCTCTGTGTTTCACCTTTGAATGCTTTTTAAATAAAATTCCAGTCACAGTCTGAGACCACGTTGTTCATTCCTATCCTCTTCACTGCCTGAAATACAAGGCAGCTGTGTTATACTAGCGGTCTTTGGAGTTGGGAGTCAGAGATTTTGACTTCTGGATTGGATTCTGTAACTTTAGGCTGCACTCCTTTATCATCCTCACAGGTTTGCGGTAAAAGCTTAAATAACATGCCTGTGAAATTCTGCCTGTGAAATTCTTGTCACAATCCCTGGCACTCTGTAAGGGCTCAATAAACTGCAGGTGACTTGAGTCACTGTAAAGTGCTGCTTTTCAAACAGGTTTTGCACATGAAAGGCAGACAGAGGCTGTTTTCTCTAGCATCTGTTTTTTTTTTTTTCTTTTCCCCTCTTAGTTTCCAGATACTACTTAGCCCTCTCCTACCGCAGCCAGCCTTTCTTGTAGTGGGTGCTTTCATCACATAGTTGCTGCCGGTCCGAATCAGAAGCTAACCTGGTCCATCCCCCTGGTACATCCCAGGGCAATCCCCTCAGCCCTGCGCGTGTATGCTCTGCGCAGGCGCAGGTCCGGCGTCTGTCTATCATCGCAGGTGGGGCTGGGTGGAAAGGAAGCCCCGCCTTGCTGCCCGGCGTTCAGCCAATGGGGTTGCTCATCTTCGCGGCGAGCCTATGAGACGGGGCAGGAGGCGGGGTGGAGGGCGGAAGGAGCCACTTTCACGTGAGTAGGGGGCGGGGGTCGGGCTGGGTGGCTGGGGGAGGCTGAGGAGGCCCTAGCAGCGGAGCCTCCAGGACGGCGGACAGTGAAGAAGGAGACGGCGGGTCGGGTAGGGCCATGGTTCATCTCGTTTTCCCACTCTTCTGCCCACCAGCCCCGGGGGCGTTTTGTTGTGGCCCCCGGGGGAAGCGAAGCTGGGTCCTCGCCCCGCGAGTCTAGTTGGGGGGCTACGCTCAGCTCCCTCGACGTGCGGAGTTCTCAGGGCAGCCGTGATTGGGGGTGGGGGGAGCCGGGACGGAGGGGCGAGGGCGCATGCGCAGCCTTGGACGCTCTGGGAGCCCCTGCCCAAACCGGTTCCCCCTGTCTGGGTGGGTGTCTTGTCTTCTGAGCCCTGGGTTTGCTGCCCTCCTTCCGTACCCCCGCCCGCAGCAAAGCCGCTTTGCGTCTCGGCTTTCGTGATTTCGTTTGGCTCTCGTTTGGGAATCTGAACGTTCCCCCACCTCAGTTTCTCCCCATTGCCCATTAGGCCTGTGTTTGACAGACTGTCTTGGGCCTCAGGCTGGCTTCCTCGGCTGCGCCGGGTTTTAAAGGCTTGCTCTCTTTCAGTGTCGCTCTGTCATCTCATGTTGGTTTTCTCATTTTCCCCGCCTGCAATTAAAGTGTCTCTGACATCCCACTCTTCCCATATACTAGAAGCACCTCATTGCTGTGTTTTGATTTTCAGCAGCCTTCAGGGTTTTGTGTGTTTAGTCAAAGGCTAACCCCAGACTTACTGGAGTTCGCTGTCCATTGCCTCGTAGTACTTTGGTCCATAGGCTTCTAACATTAAAACTTACCATCAGCATACCTGTGGTTGTTCAGGATTCTTTTTCATTTATCTTGGAAGCAGATGTCCTAGGTGACTGTTAAGTGATCATGCTACTACTGTTTCCTTTGCTAGTGCTCCGTTAGTTTAAAATCATGTTCCAACTTGAATTTGAGATCTTTTGGCATTTGTCAGTTTTGAAGAGTGCAGTGGGAGACTGTCAGGGTTTCACAATTCATTTGGTGTCATCATTTACACCAACACCTGTGTATACGTTCGTCTAAGTAGAAATAACGAGTGTGTGTGTTTCTGGGTGCTTTATTTAGGCAGAAAAAACCAACAGAGTGAATGAAACTTTATTATATTAAACTGATGTTTGAAAAGTAGTTGAGAGTCTAATGTAAGTGCCAAGAAAGGACTTTTTTTTTTTTAAGTAAGGACCTATTGCTTTAATTCAAGTCTTTGTAGGATTCTACGGATTATACAGGAAGGCTTAAATAGAGTTTAAAAATACTGAAAAACTGAAAAGGAATGGAGTAGAGAGTTATTTATCATCTTCCTTTGTAAACCTCAGTATGTGTTAAGATTTCAGTCCATGATTGATTTGTATGTATTGGTGACATTTAAAATTCACGTGTAACTCAAATATAAACTATTAACTCAGTCCCATGACTAAAGTTGCAATATTGCTATGTTATGGTACACTTCTTTTTATCATCTCAGATTTGTAAATTTATAGTTAATCGTTGGTCTTAAGGTGTGTTTGGGATGTTAGTTTGTCAACTGCATGTATTTTGGCATATTTAGTATAGTGTTGTTAGTGGTATACAGTTATTAATAGTAAGGGGGCTGGAGCGGTGGCTCCGCAGTTACAGTGCTTGCTGTCATATACAAGAACTCAAGTTCAAACCCCAGCACCACATACACAATGAAGTGTCAGAAATGAAGGTCACATGAAAAACTAAATAAAGATTGCTCCTCTTTCTCTCTCACTATCCCCTCTTTCTTAAAAAAAAAAAAAAACAGTTGGCAGTACTTTAACATGTTTCCTACCTTTTCTGCATTTTCTAAAGAGAGGGTCAGTAAGAAGGAGAAAATCAACTTTATTTAGTTTTTCATGTGGCTTTCGTTGCTCCAACATTTTATTGTTGCACCACAGGGGTGCAGGGGTTCAAACCCATGTCCTCACACACGCCAGGCCAGTGCCATAACTGCTGAGCTGCTACTTCAGGCACCCTCTTCTGCATATTGAGAGAAGTACATTGTGACATTACCTGTCTTACCTTCACCAGGGGACATGATTTTCCACATAACATAACTGTATTTTACGGCTTGGACACTTTTAAGGCAGTCGATGCTTTTTAGTAATTAAAATTTGAGCTAAAGGAAGGTCTAATTATTTTAATAGGTGACTTTTGAGTACAGACATTCAAAAATAAGTAGTTTAAATCAGTAAACTGTTGAATGTCTATAAAAACACTGGTATGCTAAGGTTCTGACATAGGCTGCATATAATTATCTTTGCGATGTTCAATATTATCAGATTTTTCAGTAATGTGGAATAAAGACCCTTAAATAATCTTTCTTATTGATAGAACTCAAATATTTTAAAAGTGCCAATTTAACATATGAAGCAGAATTTGACATGTCAGTTTGGGGCACTTTGTATGTACCGCTTTGTTTTTATTAGTTTTATACAGTTTAAATCCAGAGGAAAGAAATTTCAAGGCTAAGAAGTTTATATCCATGAGTATACCTGTAAAAACAAAAACAAGCTGGGTGCACTGGTGCATGACAGTGCAGTGACTCAGGAGGTTGAGGCAGGAGAATTGCAAATTTGAGGCCAGCCTCAGCAATGTAGGGAAGACTTTGTCTCAGAATAAAAAATAAAAAGGGGCTGGAGTGGTGGCTTCGCCATTACTGTGCTTGGCTGGCATGCTTGAGTACACAAGTTCAGTCCCAAGCACCACGTACACAACAGAGTCTCGGAGGAATGGAAGTTACATGAAAAACTAAATAAAAATTGCTTTACTTCTTTCTCTCTTTTCGTCTCTCTCTCTTCCCCCCCCCTCCCCCCCCCTCC
>PVKS010008523.1:0-53547 GCA_004027875.1 Aplodontia rufa | reverse complement strand
GGCTGGGGATGTAGCTCAGTGGTTAAGCACTCCTAGAATGGATCCCTGGTCTCTCCCCCCACCCAAAAAAAAAATCACTAGAGCAACTTAACATCTTTCTTTTCTTTCTTTTTGCATAAACTGGTTACCAGGTCATCCTCCAACTTCATCTCTCTTCCAGGATTATTGTTCTTCAGAAAACTTATAAGTGAAAACAATATTGAATGGACATTTACACTTACATTGTAGCCTCTCTTATTGCCTCTAACAGCTTATTTCTCTTCCAGATATGGAAGTGTGCAAGTCCATGAATATGTTAGTTTATAGAATTTGGCCTTAGAAGTGTGTCTTCTCTTTCCAAGTAAACCATAATATTATGAGATAGTCATAAGTGAGAATTTCTTGAAGTTTGTTCCTTCTCTAAGAATGGAGTTCTGTAAGGCCTAACTCCCCCTGAATCCCATTTTCTGATCACTAAAGAGTAAAATAAAGCTTTAAGCCTGTCTTTTATGCTTGACATTCAGTAGTATGCATTACTGTGTAAAACAACTTTTTGTGTATATGTTGCTGTGGTTGAACCCAGGGCCTTGATATGCTAGGCAAGTGCTCTCTACAACTGAGCTACATCCCCAGCCTGAGAAATTTTAAATTGTATGGCTGTGTTGCCAGATTGGGGGTTTGTACCTATCCAAGAGTTAATGCACAATTGTTATGTATTTCTAGTTAAAATCATATCACCATTATGTTACCAACCACTAGTCCTTGGGATTTGTAGATCTTTGTGACAATAAAGTTTTTCTCCATACTAATGTCTTGTATTTATTATAGTATATTAATAAATGAGTTTCTGTAGTAACTTTAATGTTATTAGCTCAGCTTAACTTTTAAGCTTTCTCTTTCCCATTTTCCTTTTATACGTTTTGGTAACATAACTAATAATCTATGGTTATAAACTTGTTTTCCATATTTTGAAGATAATTCTTGTATCAGTTAAAAAGGAATTGATAGGGGGCTGGAGTGGTGGCTCGCTGGTTGCGGTGCTTGCCTGGTATGCATGAGGACGCAGGTTTGAGCCCCAGCACCACTTACACAACAAAGTATAAGAGCAAGGAAAGCCACTTGAAAAACTAAATAAAATTGAATCTCCCTTTCTCTCTCACTGTCCCTCTCCCTTAAAAAAAAAAAAAAAAAAAGGAATTGATAGGGGCTGGCATGCGTAAGTATGTGAGTTTGAACCCCAGCACCACATGCACAATGAGATAATGAGATTTTGGAGCAACAAAAGCCAATGAATAAACTAAAATTGATTCTCTCTCTCTCTCTCTCACTGTCCCTCTCTCTTAAAAACAACAAACAAAAACAGGAATTGCTATACAGAATACATTTTAAATATAATTAAGGGCCTGAAGCAGTGGCTTTGCCTGGCAGGCATGAGGACCTGGGCTCAAGGCCCAGACCACATATGCAACTAAGTGTCAGAGCAAGGAAACCCAGATGAAAAACTAAATAAAATTGATCTTTTTCTCTCTCTCTTCAAAAATAAAATAATATCAGTAAATATAATTAGGAAATAAAATATAATATAATTAGAGAAATAAAAGCATTCAAGTCTAAATTGGATTGAATATAGGGTATGTGTATAATAGTAATGGAAAAAGCCATGAGTTAACCATTTTAATGTTTTTATCATAGATGTAATAAATTTTCTTGTACCCTTTAGGGCATCCCGATAAAGTGATTCTGGCAGTGATAGACTAGGAATATGTCATAAAAATCTCTTTTTGCTGTGACACAGGATTTTCTATGTCTAGATCTCTAATACACCTGTGGAAGAGAAATGGTAACTTCTTTATTATAGTTACCTTTTGGATCTCTGAATTCAGGGAAAAAATCAGGTATCTGTCTTACCTCAAAAGCTAATATTTACATTAAAAATTGTCCCCCAACAAAAAGTCATATTTTTTTTAACTTTTTGGTTTTGATTGTAAGAAAAGAGCTTTCAGATAGGTTTAAAATATCGGTGGAACATAATTATTTGTGAATTTTGACTCTCCTTAGTTGCTACTCTAGTGGTATGAATGAAGGACTCAGTAAAATGCTGGTGGACTGCTCATTTACCTAATATTCCTCCATTTTCATTTACAAATATGGATCAGGGCATTTTCAGATCAGAACATGCAGAAAACTGGTGTCTTCTGCCAAACATTTTTGGAAATGCAAACAGAAATCATAGAAAAGAAAACCTGTGTTTTTATCTGTGCATTTATCTTAGATTTTGGTCATCATTGGATTCTACCTCATTTGTCATTAAATTCTCATAAATGAGAAATAGTACAAAATATTTCAGATCTAGTGTAACAGACACTTGGATATTCTCAATAGAATAGCTTCATTTCCTTAACTGTATGAGCAGGAACTGCATTGACTAATTTCATAAGAGGGCAGTGGGAAAGTATTTAGAAAATCCTGCACTGCCTGGTTGTGGTGGGACACACCTATAATCCCAGTGGCTTGGGAGTCTGAGGCAGGAGAATCACAAGTTCAAAATAAGCCTCAATAACTTAGGCCCTAAGCAAATTAGGGGGACCCTGTCTCAAAATAATATGGGTTGGAGATGTGGCTGTGGGAGAAGCACCCCAGGGTTCAATCCCCAGGACCAACACACACACACATATGCCTAAAGGTAAGCTACTTAATGGCTCTGAGACTCAGTTGTAAACATGAATCTACTTACACCGAAGTGCACTGAAATAAAAAAAAAACAACACTTGATATTTTCCCCACTTTCCTAGATATTTACATTCACAAAAGAATAGAAAGGGTTGTTTCCCTATTACATAACAGAAGTCACAGCATTGCCCAAGTCACAAAAATGACCCAGGAATTCAAGTCCCAAGTCTGGTTTTCTCCTCCCTCCCTCCCGCCCATTACAGTAGTTTCAGGTATTTTATACTGCATTTCCTAAAATAGATTTTTATATTTATAAAATGCTATGTAAATTCTTCAGAAATCTGTTTGGAAAAAGCAAAGAGAAGGATACTTAAAAAAAAAAGTATGCTTGCAAGATTAGATGTGTAATCTGACCTTGTGAATGCATAGTAAGTACATTAACACTAAGTTGGTTTTCTTTGTGTTCTTAGAGGTAGATTCTATTGTAGAAATGGTATCCAATAGCAATTTAAATATTTAGTTTTAGTGATATTGTGTACAAGTGGCTTAAAGCCCACGTATCTAGCGTTATGGAAGAAATCAAAGTGCTGTGTCCGTACATAGATGGAGGAACTTAGGAAAACCATTTGCACCATTTGATTTTTTTTATGGTGTCAGTTGTATTGCATTCAAATAATCAGGCAGTGTTAAGTAGTTGCTTGATGTGCATTTCGTCCCCTATTTCTTAACCTCTTGTATCTTTCAAGAGTGGTGTCAGGGGGCTAGAAAGGTGGCTCAGCTGTTGAATGCTTGCCTTGCGTGCCTGAGGACCTGGGTTTCAACCCCAGCTCCACATACACAAGTGTCAGAAAAACAAAAATCAGATGAAAAAATAAATAAAACTGACTATTTCTCTCTCTCTCTCTCTCCAAAAAAAAATGCAGTTTCAAGGTCTAGTAGTTAGAGTATCAGTATCAACTTATATCAGAAAAATATATCCAAAGTCTTGCACTTAGCATAGGCCTAAAGGTAAGCTACTGAATGGCTCTGAGTCTCAGTTTCCTCATTTGTAAACATGGATCTACTTACACCTACCATAGGGAAGTGTACTGAAAAAAAAAAAACCCACTTGATATTTTCCCCACTTTCCTAGATATTGACATTCACAAAAGAATGGAAAAGGTTGCTCCCCTATTTATAACAGAAGTCACAGCATTGCTCAAGTCACGAAAAGGATCCAGGAATTCAAATCCCAAGTCTGTTTTCTTCTTCCTATTACAGTAGTTTGTTATTTTTAAAAGTTCTAATAAGGCTTGATTACTCATAAAAGTGAGAAATAATAAAACACTGGTTCTCTTCAGGTTTTCTATCATATTGATTTTTGTGAGTTTTATCCTAAAAATCTCATAAAGCTACAATCAGGTGGGTTTTTTTTGTTTTTTTTTGTTTGTTTGTTTTGTGTGTGTGTGTGTGTATGTGAGAGAGAAAGACAGAGATAGAGAAAATCAATTTTATTTTGTCATCTGGTCTTTGTTTCTCTGACTCTTTGTTGTGTATGTCATGCTGGGGGTTTGAACCTGGGTCCTTGCGCATGCTAGGCACGTGTTCTACCATTAAGCCACTGCTCCAGCCCCTATAATCAGCTTTTTAAAACTTATTGGGTTATAGTAATTCTAATATCCAGAATCTATACACATTTTATACTATTTTGTTAAAAACTTGTATGGTTGTTCTATAATAAAATCTCTCAATAAAAATATTAATTTTAAAGTATTTAAACTTATGTTAAAATATGGAATATGCAAATATATATATATAAATTAAAAAAAAAAACTTATTGGGGCTGGAGCGGAGGCTCAGCAGTTACAGTGCTTGCCCCGCACCCACAAGTACATGGGTTCAAATTCCAGCACCCATGTATGCAGCTGTCAGAGCAACGAAAGCCATGGGAAAATCTAAATAAAAATTGGTTCTGTCTCTTTCACTCTCTCTCTCTCTCACTGTCCTCTCTCTTTAAAAAAAAAAAAACTTTTATTGAAGGATGTATGATTAAATGAAATGTGCTCGATATACTAATGAAACATTAGCCTTAAAAAGGAAGGAAATTCTAACACATGCTACAATGTAGTTAAACCTTTAATATATTAGGCAAACAAGCCAGTTACATAGAACAAATATTATATAATTCCATTGCTTATGAGGTTCCTAAAGTAGGCAGATTCATAGGGACACTGTAGAATGTTGGCTCCCAGGGTATGTGGAGTGAGGGAAGTGGGGAGTTATTAAAGGGTACAGTTTGAGTTGGGGAAGATGAAAACATTCTAGAGATAGATGGTGATGAGGATTACCGCACAGTATGAGTATCCTTAATGCCACAGGACTGTGTAATTCCATGTGGCTAAAATGGTGAAATTTATGTTATGTATATTTAATCACCAATGTAAGAAGATTGCAACTTATAAAACATTTTTAAAAACTTTTGTTTTATGAATTCCTATATTAGTTCAGGTATCTATTATTATTATTTTGTCACTGAGGACTGAACCTGGGGCACTTAACCACCTAACTACACCCCCCAGCCCTTTTATTTTGAGACCATCTCACTAAGTTGCCTAGGAGCTCAGTAAGTCGCTGAGGGTAGCTTTGAACTGGAATCCTCCTACCTCAACCTACTGGAGTTGCTGGAATTACAGGCATGTGCCACCACACCCTGTTCAGGTATCATCTTTAGTTCATCCAGAATTAAAACATTTAGACTTGAAAGAAGTAAATTGTCACAGGCATCATAGGCTAAAATTTGAGCGAACTTTAGATAAGCTGGATTTTCTTGCCATTAATTATCAGTCAAGATAATTGCCTTCTTTTGTTTTCGGTTTTTAAAGATAAGCTGGAATTAATCAGAAGGCATAAATCAATATGGTTCTCTTAGTTCACTAAAATAATTCAGAGAAACAGGCCCAAAATTCGGTCACATTTCAAACAAAGATACATTTATTGTTGAGCAATTAAAAGTAATGGAAAGGAATTTAGTTTTTTAAAGATAGGATGGTTTTCCACTGATTTTTATTTGTTTATTTTTTGGGTTAGGTTTGCCCCACCCATTTATGGGATTGTCTGTGAAAAAAACGTGTAAAAACTAGTACAGGGAAACAAAATTCTGAGGCAGGAAAAAGTTAATACTAATATAGTATCAATTTCGTAGCCTCTTTGTTACCCTGCTTGTTTGATTTAGTTTTATTTTACTGTGGTGCTGAGTTTCAAACCCAGGGCCTCTTGCAGGCTAAACATGCATCTATCACTGAGCTACACACCAATCTCTTGTTTAACTTTCAAGGACCACAAACCCCACAAAAATTGGCTTGCAGTAGCATCTTTGAGACTTGATTCTTTTGCTATTTCCTGTCATGTTCTTTTTTTTTTTGAACTGAGTAATCTTACCAGGTCTGTGTTACAGAAAGATACGGCTGGGAGCTGCATAAAGGTTAGATTGGAATAAGGAGAGCTTGGAGATGGAGACTCCAAGGAAGAAAGAGATGCAGTCCAGAAATGGACAGAGGCGTCTAGATTCTTAGGTGTGGACCAAGTTCCATAATTTTTACTGTGAACTTAAGCAAGCTACTCAACATATCTAAACGTATCTCAGTTGTCTGTCATATGAAGTTAATACCCATCTGGCAAAGTTAGTGTGAAGATTAAATAATGCATGTAAAAATTTCTAGTATCTATAATTTGCATATAATGCATATATTTGGCACACAATAATAAATATTCTTCTTTTTAGATTTAGCAAGGTGATTTAAGCATCCCCCTTAAGATTTAATTCCATAAAGCTGTGCTTATTTGCTCACTGGTTGAACAGCAGAAATGATGAGGTTTGGGAAGGAAGTGATGACAGTATTTGGTTGTCTTCACTCTGTTATTGTTTTGTTTGTTATTTTCGGTGCAGGGGATCAAACCCAGGTCTTTTCTCATGCTATACAAGTGCTTTACTGCTGAGCCACATCCCCTCTCCTATAATAAGGGTGTTTGGTCCAAAGAAAATCCAGGGTATGTTTTGGACTCATGTTAACTGTTTTTTAGCCATGACAGTTAGGATCTTGGTGAAGAGTCAGTCAGGCACGCTCTAGGGTAGTTCTTTTTAAAATCTCTTCATTCTAAACATGATCCATATCCATATACCCAGTCACCTGCAGGTAGTATAACGTTTGTCATTTGTCTACCTTATATTACTTAGACCCGTTTAGCACACTGATGTAGTCTTCCCTCAGAATCTGTGGGGATTGATTCCAGGACCCACCATATCCGAATGGCACAGTATTTGCATATTAACTATAAACATCTTTGTACATTTTACCGTACACTTTTTAAAAATTCTAGATTACTTAGAATACCTGATATGGTATAAACACTTTTTTTTTTTTGGTACTGAGGATTGAACCCAGGGGCACTTTATCACTGTGCTACATCCCCAACCCTTTCTACGTTGAGACAGTTCTTGCCAAATTGCTAAGGCTGGTCTCCAATTTGAGATCCTCCTGCCTTACTTAGACTCCCAGGTTGCTGGGATTACAAGCCTGTGCCACAACACCTGCCTCTCTGAATGCTATCTAAATAGTTGTTACACTGTATTGTTTGAGGAATAATGACAAGAAAAGTCCTCCACATGTTCAGTATAGATGCCATTTTTTTCCCTGAATATTTTTGATTTCCTGAATCATTTGGGAGAGCTGTGTATCAGCCAACCGGATTTATTGAGCATTGCCAGTAAGCAAGGATATGAAAATAATCCACAGTTAATTCAAGGGTACTGTGTGCACATGCGTTCCAAGCATTTGGCATGGTGGTTTCTACTTAGCAATTATTACTGGAATGAATGGATCCTTCAGAATAGTAGAGTGGAAGAGAGATGTAAGCTTGCTTTACTGTGTGGTAAATGCTATAATTCTTGGAGTAGAACTTGAAATAAAAAGGCTTAGGAGCACTTGCAGGAAATAATGAACATTGCAGAAGGGGAAGGAGGATGGTGAATGCTTGATTGTATCACTAGTTTGCTGTTGGGGGAGAAAAAAACTCCCTGGGAAAACAAAGATACATTCCTCACTTAGGAAGCAAAACATGCAATGGCTTGAAAGCATAAACATGAGTGAAATGTTTGGTGGGTTGTCTGGTACGGCTTAATAGAAGGTAAGACTAGAATGGTGGGTTGACTCCAGATTTTGAAAAGTAAATGATACAAGTTTGGATTTTGTTTTGCTTTCAGTCAGGAAAAAATGAAAGGTTTTGAGGAAGATGGGGATGGGTGGGCTATAGGATCAAATGTAAATTTTAGAGATTATGTAACTATGGAGACCAGATAATCAATGATTAGTATGAATAGGGAGAATCCCAAAAAGGGAGATTTTTGTCGAAGCTAAGTTAAAAGAATGAAGTAGAAGTTAGTGATATGATGGCAAAGTAATAGATTCAGGTTATGCTTTAGAATCAAAATCCATGATAATTTTAAGGGAGATTAAGAGGAGGAGGAGTCAAAGTTTCGTTTTGTTTTGTTTGGGATCTGTGGTTGTTAATGAGGATAGGAAGATATGCTTCTGTGACACATGAATGTTACATAGATTGGTTTCAGATATGTGAAATTAGTTTTTGTTTGTTTTTTGAATTTTGTGTGTGTGTTCTGCAGATTGAACCCAGAGGTGCTTTATCATTGTGCTACATCCCCAGCTCCCCCAGCTTTTTTCGAGACAGTCTTGTTAAGTTGCCCAGGTTAGTGTTGAACTTGTGATCCTCCTGCCTCACCTTCTGGAATCACTGGGATTACAGATGTATACCACAGAGTTCAGCTCTGAAATTCATTTGGGAAGATAATGGAGCACATATAATAGAGCCCTGCTGTGTATTCTCATGACACTCTTCACACACCTCTGCTGTACCAAGCACTGTATTGTATTGTATTTTAATTGTTTATCATTTTCCCTACCATTGTAAGCTTAGCAAAGGTAAATAGTACCTTTTATTCTTCAACATTACCATTATGCCTGGCATGTATCAGACTCTTGATAGTAAATAGGAAAGAAAGAAAACATAAATACCCATGTGGAATTCAAGAGAAAAGAGGCCTGGAGTATTATCGACATACAATAGAAAGGCATAACCGTGTTAGTTCATGTGATAGCCATGAAAAGAGGAACAAGGATGGAATTTCAAAAATAGGCAGAGAAGACAGGGGTGGTGGTGCGCACTTGTAATCCAACACCTTGGGAATCTGAGGAAGGAGAATCATGTGAGACCCTGTCTCAAAATAATAATAATAATAATAATAATAGGGCTGGCACATCTGGGTTCAGTCTCCAGTACCACAAAAATAAAAATATAGAGGAAAAAGTACCTAAATAAGGGCTAAGAAAAGGTTGACAGAAGTAGAAAACAGAAACAAAGAGCTAGTAAGAGTTTCAGAATAAGGAAATGGTCATTATTTCAGCAAATAGATGTTAGATGAGAACTGAAAGAATTCTTTGGGTTTTGAAATTTTGTTACTAATGGTTTTTAAAAGGTTCAGTGAGGGTTGATAAGAAGTTCATCAGGTTGCTGGAGTTTTGATAGGGAGTGGTTAGTGGTAACTTAGGAGTCCCACTGAAGTGGAAGAGGTAGGCGCAGTTAATACTCCTTCAAGAAGAATATTTGAACTAGTGGCTTGGCACTAGCACATTTTGTCTTCCATGTCAAATTCAGTTGTGAATATCATTCACACTTTCTGAAAGCTAGGTAGATCACTTACGGTGAAGTGGTTTTTGCTTCCATTAGTTGCATGGTAGCAAATCCATGCTGCAAGTTCATGGTTACTACTTAGATGTTAGTAACTAGAAACAAAAAAGCCATGGCCCCCCCAAAAAAAAATCAGTTTGTTTTTTTTTTTTTTAAAGTAAGCAACACATTATCCAGGAGTCAGGAACATTGTAAAGACTGTCCAAAGAACCTTTATCATGGGCAGTTCCTTCCATTTCAGTCTCCATATGAATCTTCATTCAGCAAGAATGAGATGTATTTTTTGTTGTGGTCTTTGCATAATTGAAAATAAATTTGTCAGTGGCATAAAACAGTAAATTTGGGCAAAAAAATTATAAAGAGTTTTGCTATCATAAGACTAATTTTGAGTCAAAATCCCTAGTGACCTTTCATGTGCCAGTAAGGATAAAAGCAACGAGGGGCAGATGTAAGAACTAGAGCATAATTGAACTTTGGGTAAGATTCAGGAGGCTGCATAAGTGAACAGAATTACCTGACATTTCAGGTGACTTTATTAAAAGAGATGTAGAGAAGGAAACATTGCTGAAGTTAGACTACCAATGTGGCCCTCTTGGTAGCAACATGAGGGTCTGGGCTCATCACTTCTGTAAAAGAAGTAGTCAGACCATGACTGCCTGGTCATATGTGTATTGTCTTAGCTAAAACAAGATAATAATCCTTTCTCTGTCAGCTTTGCAGAATTGTTAGGATGAGATAATGTGCACATTTTATTTTTTTGTATTATACAAAGATAAGACATTTTTATATTGAGTAGTCCTTCAGATTTATTTTATTATTAGATTAAAAGCAAATTAGAATATGAAATTAAGAAATCTGTTTGCCCCAGTAATGTGTTTTCTAAGTTGAACTGCTTAGATCAGTTAATATCTTATATTTCTTAATCAGAAATTTAGTTTTTGAAAAGCTTTAACTATTGAAAGCTGACAGTATTCTACATGTGTTGTTCAATGTTTCATCCATATACTGCTCAGCAGCTTTTACAATAGCTTTATGAGACAGATAGCATAACATTTCTCTTATGGAAATTGAGATTAATTGTATCCAAGGTCATGACATTAGTGAGTAGTAGAACGTGTGTGTATGTGTGTGTGTCTGTTGGAGTTGCTTGGGGTCACGTGCTAAGCAAGTGCTCTACCACTAAGATACATCTCCACATCCAAGAACCAGTATTCTAACCTATGTTTACCTAACTTCTAATTGCTTGCTTCACCAGCACAAAATATGACTGCTGTTTTTATTGTCAGTTTATGAAATTTGATCTTACCTTTTCATTGGGTAGCTCTTTTCCATCATTTCCCATTTATCCTACTTCTTTAATAAATATTTGAGCACCTACTATATTTGAGCACCTACTATCTGTCAGACATTGTGGTAGGTGCTAAATATGTAGAAGCTAATGAAACATAAAAATGAAGCTTAGGTTCTAGTTTACATGATACTTAAATGACTGAAGTGTTCAGCGTGTCAAATTGTGAGAGATGCTATGGAGAATGGTAGCAAAGGGGATATCAGTTTTAGGTGTTTGTGGGAGAAAGTATATACTTTATTGTCCATAGAAATTGGAATTATAGACTGAAGAATGAAAAATCAGATCAGGGAGCTTCTTGTGGTAGCTGATGTAAGCAGGGGTTAAAAACAAAACTAGTCCTTGGTGTCTTACAACAGAGGTTGTGCATCTCTAGAATATGACCCAAAGTTGTAGGGCTAGAGACGGAGTGGTCTTACCAGACCTTACGGCCCTCCTGGTCTCCCTCTTCTCTTCATGGAAACCAGAGAAAAAGAGTCTTAATATGTGTTTTTCCCCCATGTATTACTTAGTGTTTTGATAAACCTTGTTCCTGCTGAGTGATTCACTTACTTTCAGTTGCCAAAACAAACAGTTAAGTTATGAAGTATATTTTCCTATCACCTCCTCAAAGAAAATAGGTGGAACTTTGAGCCTGCCAAATCATGTCTCCGTATCGTAAAAACTGAAATGTATTTTTTTATAAGTTCACAATATTATAGAAAGTTATTAGTGCCTCCTAGATCATAACTTTGGACAGTTTTTCTAGACTTTCTGCAATTCTGTTAATCACATTTTAAAAGATGAATAAAAGATCAATTGAACAGGAAAACTTAAAACATAAGCTTTAAAAAAGAAAGTCCCCACTCAATACTGATTGGGGACAGGCTCAAATTTGTGGCATTAAAAAGTTTCATTCGTTATCTAACAAAAAGAGCACACATTTTGCATTAATAACTGGGTTCAATATTTGTCTTTATCTCTAATCAGTTACATTACTTTGAACAAATTACACCAGCTCTGTAAGCCTTAATTTTCTCATCTGTGAAACTTCCTCCCCCATACACCCTGCACTGATAAACCCCCTTTTCTACCATTTTCCATAGCTCCTCACCTTTGACGCACTGGATGTTTAGTCATTTAAATATCATACAAGCTAGAACCATAGCTCCGTTTTTAAAGATGTGAGGATTCAGCTAAGAGACACTGTCAAAATATAAAGCTTATAATAGGTCCTATAAAAACCAAATGTTAAATGCTGTGGGAACAGAAACGGGAAAAAATATCATTTGACTCGAGTGAGAATGGGTAGTGGACTAAGACGATGACTTAGAGATGGAGGCTTAAATCAAGTTGGAATTGATCAAATACAGAAGGAAGAAAATCATTTTAGGAAGAGGATTCTATAAGGGCAAATACCTAAAGGTATCAAAGTGTGTATCCTTAGCAAGGTCTGAATTATTCCCTCTCCCAGTGTGCTCCCATGATTTCCTTACTGTAAATCAGAACCCAGTAGCCTGCACAATTTACCTCTGTTCTTTACTAAACTATAAACTTTCGTGCAGTTTGTTTGTCATAGCTTACCCTTTATGCACTAGATGCTTGATAAATATTCATTGAATTAATTAAAATAACATTTTTCTTTTAATTTTTCAGACCATTTCTATGTTTTTTAGTGCCACACTGTCTTTAGGGTTGACTCTAAAAAACATAGACCTGCTGTACCCTTTAAGCAGAGAAATTAGTTTAAATGAAAAGCAACAGAGAGTCCAGAATTCTAGTTTTAACTGTGCCATTAACTGGTTAAATGACCTTACCTCTTCTGGGCCATATCCTTACCTATTTAATAGTAATGGTAATTTCTAAGTTTTGTTCCAATTGTAATACTCATGGATTGTGTAATTCCTGTTGCCAAGTGTTTACATATGAGCCTTAGAGGAAGATGTAGTGTTTATTGCATGGTATATACTCAGTAAACACATATTCCATTGAAAGTTCAAATATATATAAGAACTTCTCAGTTGGAGAGATTAAACAGACTTTCAGAACCTTATAAATGTAATGAACGTATAGCTTCTTTTTTCTTTTTGTTCTCTCTTTCTCTCTCTTTTTCTTAATTGTATCAGGAATTGAACCCAAGGTGGCTCAACCACTGAGCCACATCCCCAGCCTCACGCCGCCACCCCCCCTTTTTTTTTTGTCAGGGTCTTGTTCAGTCGCTGAGGTTGGCTTTGAACTTGTCAGCCTCCTGAATTGCTGGGATGACAAGCGTGCACCATAACACCCAGCTATGATTTTTCTTCATTGGTTAAGACTGTCAGTATAATGTATTGTTCTTTTGATGTTCTGGCAACCAAATGGAAATAGGGAACCAGGTTTTAAAAAATGGTAGTTGTTGGGGCTAGAGTGGGGCTCAGTGGTTTCGGTGCTTGCCTGGCTTGCGTGAGGACCCAGGTTCAAACCCCAGCACCACGTGCTCAATGAAGTGTTGGAGCAGCAAAGGCCATATGAAAAATTAAATAAAATTGTTCTCTCTTTAAAAAAAAATCCTAAAAAAAATGGTAGTTGTAGTTGAGTTTTATTCTGGCAGTCAATAAATAATTGAGCAGCTTTTTATAAGTGATATATCTGTACTTCTGGGATTTTTGGCATGAAACTCATGATACTGTTCATATTAAGTTGAGTTCTGAGAAGCTGATGTAGAAAGACTGAGTTTTCAATGGACTTCTGATTTCTTATGTAAGATATTTCCCAGCTCTGGTGTTCATGCTTGTCCTGCCTTGAATTTCTCTCTCTTTTGTGTTAATATGAAATTTTGTTTGCTAAAACCATGATACTTTTTAAAATTTAAATATTGATAATGCAAGGAAAACCCCAGTTAATATGCTTTTACATAACCAGGTACATTCATTCCATTTATGTGTACAGCTTTACAAACTAAAGGATAAAAAACAGAAGTTTAGTATTCTGTTAATTTTGGAGGCTAAGACTATAGTTGCAACATATGCCAGAGAAATCACTGTAGGTAGGCAGGTCTGTTCTGAAGGGAATGTTTTATTTATTCGAAGTCTGAAATATCCTCACTCTAAATAGTGTAAAATTCCCTTATTACCATAATAAAAAGCCACAATAGTACATAGTGAACATACTGGGAAAATACTTTGGAAGTATGTTTTTTAAAAGTTGTCCATGTGTTCTGTAAGAATTAGAGCATAATTGAATATCCAGCAGACATTCTATATGAGCATCTTTATGGTTTTTGTTTTTCAGGCATTTTAAAATATTTAATCATTCATGAGTTGAGCCTCGTTCTTGAGTTATGGATGACAAGGCTTCTGTTGGAAAAATCAGTGTCTCTTCAGACTCGGTATCTACTCTTAATAGTGAAGATTTTGTCTTGGTTTCCAGGCAAGGAGATGAGACCCCATCTACAAATAATGGAAGTGACGATGAGAAGACAGGACTCAAGGTAAAGCTTCATAACCTAAATTTATTTTGATAAGCCCTTTGCAAAACTTTGCCTTAACAGAAAAGTGACATGGAGGGAGAGAACACAGAATTACTGCACTTCCTTTTCACAGCGTTGAAGAGATATATATACATTTAGGGAGAAATTTATACTTGGTTAAGGATTTTCATTTTGATTAGATTTTCCTAAATTTTCTGATATCCCTGTCAAAACTCTAGTTACTATAGTATAAAACAAATGTTATTTTAGAATTGTTTTCACTTTGCTATAGAATTAGAGGTCCTTTTTTGGGGGAGGTTTCTGGCATTTGTATTGTAAGAGTACTGAAAGATCAGCAAAATGCTATTTACAATAACAAGGTTTAAGATTATTGAAGCAGAACTTTATATATTGTTTGTGGTGTTGAGGATTGATTATAGGGCCTCACACATGCTAGGCAAATACTGTGCCACACCACCTCCCCAGCTCATGAAATAACTTTAAATACCCAGCCTTTGGCCACTTCTGTCTTTTCTCAACCAGATATTACTTCTTTCCCATACTTTTTTTTTTTTTTAATCATTCTGTTCTTTAAGGATATGAATGAAAATAAATTATCTGCTAATGGTTGTCATTTAAAATATAAGTAATTTTTAAAATATTCTAATTCCTATGTACATCTTTTCTAAGTATTTATTGAATAATGACTGTGTACTGGGTTCTGTTCCAGATACTGGGAATTTAGTCATAAATAACTTTCCCTTTTAGATCTTGTATTCTAATGGGGGAAACAGACTAAGCAAATAAAAAATAAATATATCAAGTAAATTTTGGTGCCATGAAGAAAAAGGATATATGGAGGAGGAGTGAATAAGTTGATGATTGTTTGACCTTTAAAATGTGTTTTCGGGGCTAGAGCGGGGGCTTAGCGGTTTCGGCGCTTGCCTGGCAAGTACAAGGACCCCGGTTCAAACCCCAGCACCATGTACACAACTAAGTGTTGGAGCAACGAAGGCCATGTGAAAAACTAAAGTTGTTTCTCTCTTTCTCTGTCTCTCTCACTGTCCCTCTCTCTTTAAAAAAATAAAATAAAATGTGTTTTCAAAATTTAGAATACACCTCTATCATTTGTAAACATAATGGGGAATAAAATTTTTTAAAGAGGACAGTAAAAATAAATAGTGAATGACAGGCACTGTTTTAGAGAAGGTTTTGAGGTTGTGTTTGAAGCAATCCCTGAAGGAAAGAGGAAGAAAGCCATTGAGAAAACATGGGAAAGAGCTTTCCAGAGGAGGAAGTGAATACAAAGGCCCTTAGAGAAGTTAGAGCAGAGAGACTAAATTAAAAGGCAGTAAGCTGGGGCTGGAGTGGTGGCTCAGTGACTATGGCACTTGCCCAGCATGCACAAGTACACGGGGTAAACCCCAGCACCCACGTACACAGCTAAGTGTCGGAGCAACGAAAGCCATGTGAAAAACTCAATAAAAATTGATCTTTCTGTCTCTCTCTCTCTCTCTCTCTCTCTCACTCTCACTCACTCTCACTCACTCTCACTCACTCTCACTCACTCTCACTCACTCTCACTCACTGTCCTTCTCTCTAAAAAATAAAAGGCAGTAAGCCAGGAGATCCCTGAGATGGGGAGGAGGGACTGTATCACGTTGAACCTTGTGGAGCTTAGTAGGAAATTTAGACCTTGTTGTAAATGGGAAGGGAATTTTTGAAGAGTTTGCATGGGAACATGATCTAATTTATTTTTAGGGTGGTAGGGTACTCTTGAACCCCCGAGGGGTGTTCTATCACTGAGATCACTGAGTTACATCCTCAGCCCTTTTTCTTTCTCCTTTTTTTTTTTCTTTTTGTTTTGTTTGTTTGTCTGTTTCTGAGGATTGAACCCAGTGGCACTTAACCACGGAGCCACATTCCCAGTCCATTTTAATTTTTATTTTGAGACAGGATCTCACTAAGTTACTCAGGGCCTCAATAAGTTGCTGAGGCTAGCTTTGGACTTGTGATCCTCCTGCCTCAGCCTCCAGAGTTGCTGGGATTACAAGTGTGTGTCACTGCACCCATCCATCCTCAACCCGTTTTAAATTTCTCTGCTTTTTTCTTTTTCCTTTCTTTTTTTGAGAGAAAGAGTTAATTTTTTTTTTTTAGATCTGTTTGTTGTTTGTTAGGTGCTTGCTTTTCCTCTACTTAGTTATGTATGTGGTGCTGGGATTCCAGCCTGGGTCCTTGCCCAAGCACTCTACTGCTGAGCCACCTTTCCAGTCCCCTTTTTAATTCTTTATTTTGAGATTTTTAATTTTGTCTCAGAATAACTGAGGCTGAGTTGCTGAGGTTTACCTAACTTATGATCCTCCTGCCTTAGCCTCTTAAGTCTGTGGGTTCACAGGCATCATGTGCCACCACACCTGGCTCTAATTTACATTTTTAAAGGCTCACTGACTGAAAGAGACTTCTGGCCTGATAGCCTGTCAGACTCTTCAGTAAAACTGGTGACAGTTACTGAAAATAAAAGTTTAAAGTCTCTGGAAATGTTCTGAAAGAATTAAGGTAAATAAAGAAAGACATTTTCAAACGAGTTTCCTAAAATTTGGTAAGAGTAATAAGAATCTGTGTTATTTCACCCAAAACCTACACTTTCCTTCTCCTATCCCAACTGAGGAGGAGCTCTACTCAACATGTCTCATTCTGCCTCCAGCTGCCTGAGTGGGGCTGGCTAAGTGTGACTAAGAGATGGGGGTTGGGGGATGGCTTTTTCTGTCCATTCTCTGCTCCTGGGACAGAGGCTGTATTTGGGGTAATTAAAGCTTGGGTGTCGCTCAATAAGAAGTATACCTTTGTCCACACTCCTAGCTCCAGAGCTTTGGCTTAGAGATTTTTGCTATACAGTAAAAGTGGGCCATAAAACAGCTTCTGATCTCTTTCCAGAAGAAAGGTGTACAGAAGTTCAAGCCTAAGGTTACTCTCAAAAACAGTGAAAGTTTCAGTGAAAGGAAATTGGGAGATTGATAGATTAGTTGGACATTCAGACTTAGATGTAGAACTACTAGTTTGCCTGAGAATACCAGGGAAAGACTTAGGTTGAAGACAACCACCATGGGTCAAAACAAATCTCAAACAATGATTTATAAAACTTCCCTTCAAAGGAAGTCAGATTTAGTGGGCTTATTTTGTGGGTCAGTTTATACTCCAGTGCCGTTGTTGAAATCAGTAAAGCAATCAGTTGGCAGTTAAAGGAGCTATAACAGCAAGGTGTGGTCAGAGAAACTGAAAGAGCTTTGTCAAAACCAGTTTCATCATAGGTGACTGTTGCAATCCCAAATCTGAGCCCTCAGACGAGTAGCGTTAGAAGTTTAGCACTGCGGTGGCAGGAGAATAGAATTTACCTCAAACAAGCTTCTTTGCCCACCCATAAGAAGCAGCTCCTTGTTAGTTGGTTTTATCATGAGATTGAAGCAATATAGTGACTTCTGCAGGATCCACTTCTAATTCTATTTCTCTTGCTGTTTCTTTTTGTAAACTTTGGTTCTTTTTTTTTTAAAGATGGAGAAATGAATTTTATTTATTCATATGGATTTTGTTTCTCTAACAGTTGTGTATGTGTTGCTGGGGTTTGAACCCAGGTCCTCCTGTGTGCCACACAAGTACTTTTAACCACTGAGCCACCACTTCAGCCCTTCTCTTGCTTTTTTTACCCTGTCTGCAGCTTTTTCCTTCAATGAAGTCTTGAACATCTCAAAGTCATCCATGAGAGTTCTAATCAACTTCTTCCAAACTCTTGTTAATGTTGATATTTTTATCTCCTCATAAAATCACAAATATTCTTTTTTTTTTTTTTTTAGAGTAAAAGGAATAGGATTTATTTTAAGGAATTTTAAGGAAGGACCTGAGCAGAGACTCCGCAAGGTGGAGGGATACCTGAAAGCAGGACACCCACAAATACTCTTAATAGCATCTAGAATGGTGAATCCTTTCTGAAAGACTTTCAGTTTACTTTCCCCAGATCTGTCGGAGAAATCATTATCCATGGCAGCTATCGTTTTATAAATGTATTGTTAAACATTAACATTTGACGAAAGTAGAAATTACTTCTTGTTCCATAGGTTGCAAAATGGCTGTTGTGTTAGCAATTGTGAAAACAACATAAATCTCATTTTATATCTCCATTAAAGCTTTTGTCAATAAGCAATAATACTTTGAAAGTGATTTTTTCTTCCCCAGAATAGTTGGTCTCAACAGAGAGCCTAACGTTCCGTAACCAGGCTGTAAATAGATGTGTGGTCATCCAGGCTTTGTTACATTTGTGGGGCACAGGGAGAGTACATTGAATATAATTCTTAAGGACCCTAGAATTTTCAGAATGGTAAATGAACATTGGCTCTAACTTAAAGTAATCAGGTGTATTATCCCCTAACAAGAGAGCCAGGCTGTCCTTTGAAATTTTGATACCAGGCGTTGATTTTTTTCTCTTCAGCTGTTTTCTCCTCTTTAGCTATGAAATTTCTGTATGGCCTCTTCTTTTCCAATATAAGGCTGCTTTTTCTGCACAGAAAATCTTTTGTTCAGGGGCCACCTTTATCGGTTGTCTTAGCCATGTTTTCTAGATAATTTTTGCAGCTTCTACATCATCTTCTACATCAACCATCACTGTTTGACCTGGCACCTCTGTGTTCTAAAGATAGCTTCGTAATAACTTCGTGAACCTATCTGCTAGCTTCCCATTCTGTTCTGTAGTTTCCTCATCTCTCTTAGCCTTCATAGAATTAAAAAGTTCGGGTTTCTTGTGCATTATGCGTATTATGTTTTGGTTTAAAAGAGTGTTGTGACTGATTTGATCATCCACCTAGACCACTAAAACTTTATATCAGCCGTAAAGCTGTTACTGCTTTTTTTATTGGTATGTTTACTGGAGTAGCACTTTTAATTTCCTTTGGAACTTTTGCATTTACAGTGTGGCTGTTTGACTAAAGAAACCTAGCTTTTGATATCTCTCTGCTTTATCATTTCTAGCTTTTGATTTAGAGCAAGAGACTTGCTGGCTTTCTTTCACTTGAACACTTAGAAGCCACTGTACGGTTTTGTTTTTTTTTAATATTTCTATTTTGAGAGAGGGTCTGGCTAAGTTGCTTAGGGTCTCGTTGAGTTGCTGAGGCTGGCTTTAAACTCGAGATCCTCTTACCTTAGCCTCCTGAGTCAAGTGCACCACCACGCCTCTGCAGGGTTATTAATTGGCCTGATTTCCATATTGTAGTGTCTCAGGCCAAATGAAGGCCCAAGGGGAGGTAAGGGTGTGGGAAATGGCTAGTAGGCAGAACCGATGCATCACTTCTCAAGTTCAATATCTTATATGTTTGTAATTCATGGCACCCCAAAACAATTACAGTAATAAGATCACAGATCACCACAGCAGATCCAAAAGTTTTACAGGAAGTGAGCACATACTGTTAGAAAAAATGGTGCCTATAGAGTGGCTGTACTCAGAGATACCATGTGTCTTCAGTTTGTAAAAAACACATTGTCTGGTGCTAGAGCAGTAGCTGTGCGATTACGGCGCTCGCCTGGCATACACGAGTACTCGGGTTCAAACCCCAGCACCCATGTACACAACTAAATGTCAGAGCAACGAAAGCCATGTAAAAAACTCAATAAAAATTCTCTCTCTCTCTCTCTCTTTCTCTCACTCTCTCACTGTCACTGTCCTTCTCTCTTCAAAAAAATAAAAAACACATTGTGATTAAAATGAGGTATGCCTCTGTTCAGAACTGAAGGTTAAATAAGACGTACTGAGAAAAAACAAAAATTTAGCAAATCTGTTGCTAGAAATCTGCCTTACAAAATACTAAAGGAATTTCTTCAGAGTGAAAGCAAGTGATTCAAAATAGTAATTTTGATCCATACAAAATATGTATTTAAATGTATAATGTTTTATTATGTCTTATTTTATTATGTAATAGGAAGACAGTATTTGTGCATTTGTTTCCTTTTCCCTTTTGCATTATGTATATGTGTGTGAGCGCATATAAATATGACATATTAAGATACATTTTTGCAATATATTTTCCAACAATAGGAAAGAGAAGGTAGGTGGTAACGAAGCTGCTTTGGGGCTACGGAAATGACTATATGGTAACTCAGATTCACAAGAACAAATAAAGAGAACCAGAAATGATTAATAAGAAGGTTAATATAACAAAAGCAATAAACATTTTCTGTCCTTTCTTCTTGCAACTTCTTTTAAAGTATTTATAGAATTATATAAAGTGATAATTATAGTATATTGGTGGATGTATAACATTTATAGATGTGATGTGTGTAACAGTGCAACAAAAAGGAGAAAAGGAAATAGTTGAATAATGTTTCTGTATCTCAGTGAAATTGTTACAAAAAATCGAAGACCTGCAAGATGGACATGGTAAGTTCACAGAGCAGCTTAAGGATATAATTATAAAATCTTATACGATAATGCTATCTTAAAAAATATTTACTAAATGTAAAGGAAAGTAGTAAAGGAAAAAAACACAAGACATGTAAAAAATAAACAGTAAAGTGGTAAAACTGGATCCAGCTTCTCTAAAACATTGTGTCAATTTTTAAGCAATATAAACAAAAGGCAAAGACTGTCAGACTGGGTAAAAGACATGATCTAAATACTACTGTCTAACAGAGACATTGTAGACTTGAAGACACAAATGGATTTAAAATTAAAGGATATGAAAAGATATATCATGCAAAAAACAACCACAAGAAAGCTGGAGAGGCTATTCTGATTTTAGACACAGAACTTTAAAACAAATGTTATTAGAGATAAGAAAGGATATTTTATAATTTTACAAGTGTCAGGCTATCATAGATTTCTAATAGTTATATAGCTAATAATTTCAGAGCACCACAATACACAACATAAAAACTGACAGAAATAAAGAAATAATAAACATTTTGACAGTAATCGTTGAAAAATACAATGCCTTGCTTTCGATAATGGATACAAAAACTAGGCAAATCAATGAAGAAATAGAAGGCTTGAACAACATTGCTGATGTGCAGATACATGACAGATACCTCCAGGTACTTGTGTGTCACTGATGTCCGTATAGCGCTCAACCCAACAGTAGCAGAATATAGAATCTGCTCAAGTGTACCCAAATATTTCTGTCATGAGAATGAAAACAGAAATTGGTAACAAAAGCAAAACTGAAAATTTACAAGTATGGGGCTGGAGCGGTGGCTCAGCAGTTTCGTTGCTTGCCTGGCAACCAGGAGGACCCGGGTTCAGACCCCAGCACCATGTACACAACTAAGTGTTGGAGCAACGAAGGCTATGTGAAAAACTAAAATAAAGTTGTTTCTCTCTCTCTCACTGTCTCTCCCTCTTTAAAAAAAAAAAAAAAAAAAGAAAGAAAAAGAAAAAGAAAATTCACTAGTATGAGGAAATTTAACATCCTACATCTAAATAAGAAATCAGAAATAAAGGAGATTATAAAATACTTTTGAAATGAATAAAAGTGAAGATACCAAATGCTAAAACTTAATGGGATATAGTTTAAGCAGTGCTTAGAAGAAAACTGGTAGCTATAAATGCCTGTATGAACAAAGAAGGATCTGAAATCAACCTAACTTCTGCCTCAAGGACATAGAAAAGGAGGCCACACTAAACTTAGAAGAAAAGAAATAAAAGATTAGAGCAAAAATTAATGAAATAGAAAAACAATAGAGAAAATATGAAAACAAACCATTTCTTTGAAAAAAGTCAGTAAATTGACACACCTTTAACTAGATTGATAAGAAATGGAGAAGATATGAATTACTAGAATCAAAAATGAAAGGGGATGTTACTACTGTTACTGAATTAATTATATATTGTGTTAGGTATGTGATTTGCAAAAACATTCTTTCATTTCAACAGTTCTTTTTTTGGGGGGAGAGGTGGTACTTTGGATTAAATCCAGGGCCTAGCATGTGCTCGGCAAGTGCTCTACCATTGACCTACAATCCCAGCATTTTAAAATTTCGTTTCTGAGACAGAGTTTTGCTAAGTTATCCATACTGGTCTTGAACTCTGCTTCAGCTTCCCAGGTAGCTGGAATCACAGGATTGCACCACTATGCCATCTCTGGGGGTTGGTTTCTTTTACTCTGTATTTTAAAATCAAAAGGCATTAATACCCATGTAGTCCAATTTTTTTTTTTTTACTTTGCTGTTTGTGACCTTACATAAATAAAAAGAATGCAAACAATTGTATTCCAAAAAAATTAAACAGGCAATTTTCTAGCAAGACACAAAACTAATAATGTAGTCTGAATAAACAGAACAAATGAAAAGACTGGAGTACTTTATTGATGATGAATTTAAAAAGCCTAAATGACTTTCCTGAATTCTGTCAAATATGTAAATAAGAATATTATTTCATCCTAAGCTCTCATCAAAAATAGAAAAGTAAGAAGTTCTTACCAACTCATTCTACGAGGACAATATTATCCTGATACCAGAATGGACAAAAACATCACAAGGAAGCTCCATACCAAAATCGTTTTATCAACGTGGACACAAAAACCTTTACCAGTAATTACAAACTTAATTCACCACATATAAAAAGAATTATGTACCATGACCAAGTGGATTCATCCCAGGAATGTAAGATTAGATCAACACCTGAAAATCTATTAATGTAATATACCATATCAGTAGAAGAAGCTCCAAAAACCATGTTTATCTCAGTAGATGTTGGGGAAAAAACATTTGAGGGGCAGGAGCAGTGGCTCAACAGTTATGCACTTGCCTGGCATGCGCGAGGACATGGGTTCGAACCCCAGCACCATGTACACCAATGAAGTGTCAGAGTAGTGAAAGCTAAATAAAACTGATTCTTTCTCTTGCACGAAAAAAAGAAAGAACGTACCTTTTCATGAGAAAATGAAACAACAGCAACAAAAAACACTAAACAGCAACAAAAAACACTTCAAAACAGAAATAGAGTGGACTTCTCAGATCAATAAAGAGCATATATAAAAACCCTATCCCTAAAACTACTTAATGGTGAAAAGAGTAGAAGATACTTTCCCCCCTCAGTTCAGGAACAAAACAGTGATGTCTACACTTAGCACCTCTGTTCAGCATTGTACTGCAGCTTATGGCCAGGGTCGTTAGGATGAAAAAGAAAATTTTAAAAAGATGTCCTGATTGAAAAGAAGGAAATATAAGCTATATTTGCAAATGATATGATGTTTTATGCAGGAAATCTTAAGGAATCTAAGATGATTGTAATATATGATGTCAATATAAAAAGTCAGTTATATCTCTTGAGTTATATAGCATAATTGACAACAAGAAAGCGATTTTGTTTATAATAACATCAAAAAATTACCAAAAAGTATAGCTTATACTTTGAAAACTGGAAAATATTGGAAGAAATTAGAGAAGATCTAAATGAATGGAAAGATACCAGTTTTCTAGACGAGAAGATTTAATATTTAAGATGGTAGTACTCCCCAAATTTATCTACATGTTCAATAAAATCCTTATAATTCCAGGATAACATTTTTGAAGAAATTGAAAAGTTGATTCTAAAGTTATGGGATTGCAAAGAATCCTGAATAGTCAAATGAAGAGTGATATTAATTCCTACTCTTAATTCAAAACTTATTGCAAAGTGGTGGTTATCAAGACAGTATGATACTGGTCAGTTCATTTAAGTATGAAAATCATGCAATGAGTAAAGAGTGTTTTTCAACAGTTTTTTCATTATTTTGCTAGAAAATCACCTACAAAGAATGAGGTTGGACTCTTACCCCATACCATATGTAAAAATTAATTTAAAGTGAATCATAGGACTTAGAATAAGAACTAAAACCATACAGGTCTTAGAAAAAAATACAGGGGTAAATCTTCATGACTTGAATTTGCCAGTGGATTCTTAATATATCAGAAACACAGACAGCAAAGAAAGAGTTAATTGGTGGACTGCATGGAATTAAAGTCTTGTGTTTCAAAGTATACTATCAAGACCATAAAAAGAACTGGGCATGGTAGCACATTCCTGTAATCTCAGCTAATCTCAACCCAGCTATGTGAGAGTTTGAGGCAAGAGAATTGTAATTTGAAGTCAGCCTGGGCAGTTTAACAAGCAAGACCCTGACTCAAAATAAAACTTAAAATAGGGCCAGTAATGTAGCTCAGTGGCAGAGCACTTGTCTGGTATGTGTGAGGATCCGGGTAGGTGTGTATGTGGTGGGGGGGTGGTTGTTTGTCCAGATTCACTAGCTAATTTGGGAGAGGGAAAAGAGAAAAAAAAAATGTCCATTTACAAATAAGCCTCAGTGACAGAGCAGTAAGAGCTACATTCAAAGCATGAGGTGGACCACTGTACAGTAATATGACAGTAGATACTGAAGAGAGGAGCAATGAACTGATTTTGGGACCACTTCAGCATTTAGAGATTGAGCTGAAGAGAAACCAACAGAAAAGACTGAGAAGAAATAACTGCTGAGGTTCATGGAAAATTAGAAGAATATAATGCCTTGGAATATAAGTTAGGAAAGTATTCCAAGAACTCAGGAATGACATTTCCGATTCTGCTAAAGATGGCAACTGAAAAATGACAAGATGGATGCCTCAGTGACCCTCAAGAAGAGTCTTTGTGGAAGGATGAGAGCATTAGCAGGTAAGTGGGAGGTAAGAAAGCAGTGGCAAAAAATGTAAACCACTCTTTTCAAAGATTTTTGTTATAAAAGTGGGCAGGCAGGAGTGGTGGCTAAAGGGGCTTTAGTTCCAGTGATGGGTTTTAGGATTATTATATATTGATGAGAATTATTCAACAAAGCGGGCACATTACTAGTACAAAAGAAGAGCCAAATCTTTAGGGAAATGGGCTTCCTCTGTATAAGTGGAAGAGTTAGCCTAGGAACAGTTTATGTACTGAAGGAATATAGCAGTACAGGTGCAAGTAAATAATCTTCTTTCCTTTTGGATTTCTTTGATTTGAAATTTTTCCTGTAAAAATTTCTTGCTGTTTAACTTATTTTTCCTGTTCCTGATTTGCTGAACTCACAATATGGTGCATGTGAAAGGACCCTTAGGACTCCTCCAAAGAACTTTTTTCTTGCTCCTATTTATGTATTTATTTTTTAAGAGAAAGGGACAGTGAGAAAGAAAGATAGAATCAATTTTGTTTAGTTTTTCATGTGACCTTTGTTGTTCCAACACTTTGCTGTATATGTGGTGCTAGGGTTCAAACTCGCGTACTTGGTGCATGCCGGGCAAGCACTGTAACCACCCAGCCACTGCTCCAGCCCCCAAATGAGCATTTTGTTGAAAGTTCATTTGTCAACTGGTAATCTACTAGTGCTGTTTTAGGGACTGAGGATAAATAAGAACTGTAATTTTTGGAAATATGTGATGACCTAGAAACTGTAAAAATGTCCCAATATAAAATAATTAGGAAAGCTGGAAGAAACAGCAAATACTCTTTTAGTTGGATAGTGGTATTCACAAGAAAGGAATGAAAATTTCCAAGGAACAGAAACAGGAACTGAAGCTAGATATATACATTTGAGCTGATATTGGGACTGCCCTGGGGAATTTGTTTTTTATAATCAAGGTACCTAGATTTTGATAACTAATTTGGGTTAAAAAATAAGGCCTTGGGTTTAAAAGAAAGAGGTGTCGGAGTGGAAATCTTCTCACAAAACATCCTCAGGGAGAGGCTACATCTTTCCTGAAAAGATGGAAGAAAATGTCTGCCTATCATTATGGAAAGAAAATAAGGAAACTTTTGTCTGAGCTTGGATTGTTGTGAACAGGAGTCTTATTGAGAATTTGTGCCAATAGGCTTCTGTGTTATTCATCTTTTTATTCCTGTGACCAAAATACCTGACAAGGAGAAAAGGTTTATTTTGACTCTACAAGGTTTCAGTCCATGGTTAACTAATTCCATTGCTGTGGGCCTATGGTGAGGCAGAATATCCTGGTGGAAGGGCATAGTAGAAGAAAACTACTCAGCTCATGGCAACTGGGAAACAGAAAAAGAGGAAAGAGCCGGAGACAAGATGAAGTTCCCAAGGACAAACCCTCAGAGACCTCCTTTTTCCAACAGTCCCATCTCCCTATAGTTTCCACCACTTTCCAGGAGTCTATTCACATTGTTAATCCATTGATGAAGTTACAGCTGTCATGATCCAGTTCTTCCCCAAAAGCTCCATGCCTGGTCATTGCTGCATTGTAGACCCAGTTTCTTCAGCACATGAGTTTTGGGGGGACATTCCAGATCCAAACCATGACAATGCTAATGTTGTCTAGTTTCCCAGTCTTCACTCTGCTGTCCTCTCTCTCTCTATATGTGTGTGTATATATATATATTTTTTTTTTTTTAATTTGAAAGAGAGATTCAATTTTATTCAGTTTTTCATGTGGCTTTTGTTGCTCCAACAATTCATTGTGTACATGATTCTTGGATTTAAACCTACGTCCTTGTGCATGCCAGGCAAGCACTGCAACTGCTGAGCCACAGCTCCAGCCCTGTCCTCAGTATTTTTATAGCTCAAGATGGATGACAATTCTTAAAAATCTTGTTACAACTGTGTGTACTCCTCTTTGCTTTGTAATAAACTACTTCACTCAGTGGCTTAAAGCAATTTATTTCTCGTGACCGTGAGTTGAGTGGATGGCTTACTGCTCTTGTTTGTGCTCATGCATCTTCATATTTCTGGTGGATGGCTTGGGGGCAGATCTTGACTGGGATAGTGGTCTCCCTCTCCATGTGTCTTTCATCGTGAGTGTCTTCACAGCACAGTGGTTTTCGGGTAGGATTAGAAGCTGTAAGTCCTCTTGAGGCTAAAGCTTGAAATCATTGTATAACTTCTACCTGATTCTATTGTTCCAGTCAGAAGGCCAGTCTCAATTCAGGATTTGAGGAAATAGACTGTATCTCTTTCTCTTTCTCTCTCTCTCTCTCCTTTTTTTTTTTTTTAGAAAAGGACAGTGAGAGAGAGAATAAATTTTTATTTAGTTTTTCACATGGCTTTCATTGCTCTGACACTTAGCTGTGTATGTGGGTGCTAGGGTTTGAACCCTTGTACTTCTACATGCTGGGCAAGCGCTTTAACCATGGAGCCACCACTCCAGCCCCTAGACTGTATCTCTTGATGAAGGAACTATAGAGAGATTGTGGTCATATTTATTTTTAACATCAGTGTAAGTAGATGAATGTTGTGGTACAGGTGAATAAAGGGTGCTGTAGACTAAAATGGATGGACGCCTAACTCAACTTGGGAGAAGAGTCAGGGCAGGATTCTTGGAGTGGGTAATGCTTTAGGTAGCCATTCAAAGAAGCGTGTTCTGTGATAATACAGTTATTAAAAAAAAAAGATGTTTTTCCTTAAAATGTTTTGACAACTCAATTTGAGAACTTGCCATAAAATCAGAATATGTTGTATTTTCTCCATCTGATCATAAACTCCTTTGAGGTAGCAATTTTTGGCTCTCAGCCAAGAATTCTCTATGAACGTTGTTTCAGGGTACACTGATGAGTTAATATTTACTAGGCAGAAAGATTATTAGCAGGGAATTTAAGCTATTTAATCCTTAGAATTTTCTTCTTGAAAAAAATCAAATTGACATTAGTTGTAAGAAAGTTGCCAACCTTTATTAAAATTTAGATACAAAAGTCACTCCAGCTTTTTAATGCCTGAAGTATCTTCTGGCTCAGTTTGTGATATTATTTGTTGCAGTCTAGTAATCTTGTAATATGGTTCTTTTTTTCAACCAGCAAATTTACTGAACCGTGAATGTAGGTTGATTAAGAGGTCAGAGTTGTAGTGGTGGAGACATCTGTAAAGTATGTCATCATAACATCAAGAATATAGGTAGAGCAGATTGTGTAAGAACATAATTATTGACTGAAGGAAAAAGCAAGGTTTCATAGTGTAGGTAACAGTTGAGCAAGGTTCTGAAGAATTATGAAGACTTCATGTACAAAGAAGTCTGTGCTTATTAGTAGAAGCTAAAGGCTTGATAGGGCCTAGAGTCAAGACCACTGCATACAGTATAATTGATTGTCTTTGCTCTTTTTTCTTTCAAGAGTCTTTGTCTTTTGTTTTTTCAAATTATAAAAATAATGTGTGTGATATAAGAAATCAAACAAAATTAAACGGAACAAACCTGTAATCTCATTATTTAGCACAATAATCATGAATTGTTTTGCAGTTTTCTTCCCATTTGACTCTTTCTTTCTTTCTTTTTTAAAGAGAGAATCAATTTTTATTTAGTTTTTCATTTGGCCTTTGTTTATCCAACACTTGGTTGTGTATGTGATGCTGGGGTTCAAACGTGGGTCCTCAAGCACACCAGCAAGCGCTCCAATCCAACCACTGAAACACCGCTCCATCCCTACCATTGACTTTTTTGGATAAATTCTGTCCCTCCTCCTCCTCCTTTTTGAAGAGATAAGTTAGCAATTACAGTTAACTTTAAGTTTGTTTCGTTGTTCTGTTTGCACTGTATGATAGATTGCTGATTAAAACAGCTCATTTTTGTCAAATGAAGCACAAAGTGATTTATCTTTAGTTTAGATTTATCAAGTATCACAGAATGAGTGAGTGAATTTGAAAGTAGTAACTAAATCTTCAAATATTCAAATTGAACTTTTGGTTCACTTGAGTCTTCTGACAAAATTTAGATTTGTATACTTCCTAATGGCTCAGTTTTTACGGTCGAATTAAGTAAGATTATTCAGTTTGGCAAATTTCCATTCATATTTTTGCCACGTCAGGATAAAAGTATTGGGAACTCCCCAGATCATTAGGTTTTTTTTTTTTAATTTTTTAATCACCTAGGGATTTCTCAATCAAACTTACTTTCTAAGCATGCTTTCTTGAAAACCTAAGTCTGTCCCAGAAAATGGTCATAATATATCTAAAGTAGCTTTTTATAATAACTGGCAAGGCCTCATTGATATAATAGCAGTAAAGGGAAGCAGGAGGTCTAAAGTTAGAAAGAGAAGATTGAGACTAGGAAATGACTCTGGATGTTGCCTGTGGAATATTTTGGTCTTTGTTTTCATAAATGCAGTTTTGCTGTCAAGGAAATAGACTTGTAGCAAATTTTACCATTTAAGTTATTACTTTTATTTGATGTATTTAGAAGGACACATGTTATTACAATGTTTCTTTTGCACATAAAAAATAGGAAAAGTAGAACTTCTCTTGTTTCCTTTTTCAAGCTTCAACTCTGGTAAAGAGTCAGTTTATTTGGAAAGAGCAGAGTGGAGTAGGAGAATACTTGGATGCTTACTAATTGACAGGTACTGTGATGTGAGATTTAAATGAAATAATTCCTGTAAAACTCGCATGATATATTTGCCTGAAATACATATAATTGGTACTCAGTAGTAGTATTACTTCATCAAACTCTTGTAATAACTTCCGTGAATTGGATGTTAATGTTATCATTTTATTATTTTTTTTTAGAGAGAGAGAGAGAGGATCAATTTTTATTGAGTTTTTCACATGGCTTTTGTTGCTCTGACACTTAGTTGTGTATGTGGTGCTAGGGTTTGAACCCATACACTTGCACATGTCAGGCAAGCACCATAATCGCTGAGCCACCGCTCCAGCCCCTAATATTGTCATTTTAGAGATGAGGCTGTTATAGCTCCTAAAGGTTAATTTGTCCATACCAATAGGGCTCCTGTCAGAGCCGTGGGAAAAACAAGGGTCTGTCTTTCTTTGGAGCCCAAGTATGACTGCTGCGTTCAGTCTCATTTGCTACATGCAGGATAGTTCTTGTGAGCATGATTTGAATGCTCTGTGCTGTGAGTTGTGCCTCCTGGAGTTGTGCTACATGGGAGCTCTGAGCCCCCATTTTTATTCCCATTCTGCTTTGTAAGTATAATAATGACTAAATAATTCACCATTCTCTCCCTTGTAAACATTTGTCTTATGCATAACATTTATGTATATGCTGAATTGTCTATTTTAATTTTATTGTTTTTCTTCTCAATTCAGGACTGTTGCATGAAGAACTCTTGCTTCCTTTTAATGTAGATCATATGGTGATGAACACAAATCTAAATGTGAACCTTAGTTCTATTATCCGTATATATTTATTTTGCTTTTGTAATAAAAACTTAATATTTGTGTTAACTGATAGACATCTCTCTGGAACTTGAAGAAAAATATTTATTTGTGTATTGCAGCATGCTCTTTGGTCTTCCCCAGTGGGTTTCTTTTTCCTTTTTGTGGTGCTGAGGATTGAACCCAGGTTCTCTAGGCAAACACTCTACCACTGAGCTATATCCCAAGCCCACCAGTATTCTTATTGTAAATGTTAAATCTTAATGACAGTTGCTTAAAATAATGGGAAATGATGTTTCTTGCTTTTAAATAAATAAAGTTAAAATCATTCAGATTTCTTTTTCCAGAGTTAAGCCAAAATTTATATAATATCCAAATCATATAAAATAGTCCTGCTTTGGCTCCTGTTCTTTGCATTTTATAAAATTAATACAAACATGTGCTTTAGATGTATTCTATACCAGTCACTCTTCAGAGCTTTAGAGAACAATCTCTGCCCCGTCTGCCTAAAGGTGTGCACTGAACGTTGTCTAAAACAAGTAACAATACTAGTAGATATGTGTGCTAATATTATGGTAGCCCTGAGGAGTGATTAAATTATGTCTAGAGGGGTTAAGCTCTCCCAGGGGAAGTAACAGAATTTATGGTTGCTCTTAAAAATATATATAGGAATTGGTTCGTCTGGCCAGAAAACTTGGTACAACTTGACCAACAGCCTTAGGTAGATGTCCTGGCTTTTGGGCTCCTTGCGCCAAACCTTTCGGTCCTTGTTGTGGCTGATGTCAACTCCCATGATGGCGCTCACAGCTCAGCCAAGTCCGGAAAGCATTATGCTGGTGAAATCAACATAACCCAGACAACTGAGGGTGGAATGTCTTCACTCATCTGTGGAGGCTGGAACTAGACCCTGGCCATTGAGAAAGGTGGTCTATTATCATGTGTTAAGTCCAGATAAGGTGTAATGTTATGCAACCTAATGCATTTTTAGAGATGTTGTGGGAAGGGGGGGGAAGGGAGGGATAAGGATGGGTAATTACTGGGGGCACTCTTGGGGGTAAATCTAATCTTCAGAATCTATATACATTTTGTATTATTTTATTAAAAGCTTGTATGATTGTTCAACAAATAAATTTCTCAATAAAGAGGGCTTTCAAGAAAAGGGAACAGTCTATCCAAAGTTTGAATATTTGGAAGTTTATTATTTTTCCTGGGAATATTTAGTAGTATGATGTGATTGATAAATGACTGGAAAGATAGATTGGGCAGAGTTATGAAAAGACCTGTAGAATTAACTTATGAATTTGAGCTTAAAGCTATGGGCTTTGAGGAGTCAAGCAAGGATTTAAAAATAAGGCAGTGCTTGATCAGAACGAATTAATTTAAATGTTCATTTGAAATAGTAAAGGGGGAAGGAAAGCTTGGAAACTACCAACTTGGGCCTATGCAAAGTGAAAAAAGCTATAGAAGGGGAAAATGAGTAATTGAACAAATGTCAATATGATTTATAAGGGAATAAGAGGAGTGAAGAATTATGGTGACTATTTGGGCGTGGAATATACTACTGTACAATGCACTTACAAAAACAGGTGCAGGAAGAGGATCAGAGTGAGTTGAGTTTTGGACAAAAATTCATAGTATCCATCTGATGCTCTTTGTCAGGTAGACAGTTGAGGAAGGAACTGTAGATAAAGATTTGGGATTGTTTGCATATCTCTAAAATGAGGTTAATTGCAAAGCCAGAATCTTCAATTGGCACCTTTTATGGGGCAGGTTATTTAAAACAAAAACAGCGGTTATAATTGCAGATTTCTTCTCTTTTGGAAACCATATTTTTCTTTCTAAAGTCAAAGTTTTGTGGGGGGGAGGTGCTGGGGTTCAGAGCCTCATGCATGCCAGGCAAGTGCTTTTACCACAGAGTTGCATTCCCAGCCCTTAAGTCAAGTTTTCTTTTTTTTCTAAGAAGGGAAATTATGCTTTTTTTTAAAAAAAGAGATAATCAATTTTATTTATTTTTCATCTAGTTTTTCTGACAGTTGTGTATATGATGCCAACCTGGGTCCTTAGCCACCACTCCACCATGTAAAATTTATACATGGTAAATGCAATCCTCTGTAGTATATGGTTATGTGAGGGTTTTTTTGTTTTTGTTTTTGTTTTTTAAGAGAGAGGGATGGGTTGGAGCAGTGGATCAGCGGTTACAGTGCTTGCCTAGCATGCGCAAGGACCCACATTTGAACCCCAGCACCACGTACACAACTAAGTGTCAGAGCAATGAAGGCTACATGAAAAACCAAACAAAATTGATTCTTTCACTCTTTCTCACTGTCTCTCTCTCTCTCTCTTTTTTTTGTAAGAGAGAGAGGGGGACAGTGAGAGAGAGGGAGGAAAAGAGAATCTCAATTTTATTTAGTTTTTCTTGTGGTTTTCATTGCTCCAAGACTTCGTTGTGTACATGTTGCTGGGGTTTGAACTCGTACTCGCACATGCCGGGCCAGCGCCGTAACCACCAAGCCACCGCTCCAGCCCCAGTTCATTCCTTTTTATTGCTGAGTAGTATTTCATTTTATAGGTATATGAGAATTTGTTTATCTGTTTACCAGTTGACAAAACATTGGGGTTGTGTTCAGATTTTGGCTATTAAGAATATAGTGCTGCTGTGCTCGCTTCGGCAGCACATATACTAAAATGGGAATGATAACAGAGATTAGCATGGCCCCTGCACAAGGATGACATGCAAATTCGTGAACTGTCCCATATTTTTGTTCTACCTAGAGTTTAACCAGTGATGTTGGTGCTTTTTCCATGCCTGCTTTACATAAATCTTAATCAAGGCTCATACCCAAAACCAATATAAACCCTGACCTAACACACATCAGACAGCATCCTGCTTCCAGGTACCCCTCCAGATTGCAGGAACTCTGCTCTCCTTCCTTAAATAAATCCTACTCCTTTTATTCTTCCACCAAAAAAAAAAAAAAAAGAATAGTGCTGCTATAAATGTTTACAAACTGGTCTTTGTATAGACATGTTTTATTTTCCTTATTTACTTTGAGTAAGTACATAAGAAGTCATATGACTAGTGTGTATTTAACTTTATAAAAGTATAAAAAAAGGACTAATCCAGTTGTACCATTTTGCATTCCCACCAGTAGGATGTGAGTTTTCTGGTTGCTCTGTATCACTGCCAGCCCCTGTTATTGGAAGAGTTTTTTTGTTTATTTGTTTGTTCTTTGTTTTAGTCATTCTTATAGAGGGATAGAGGTATTGTGATTTCAGTTCCCCTAATGACTAGTGATACTAAGTTTCTGCTCATGTGCTGTTTGCCATCTTTATGTATCTTTGGTGAAATGCTCATTTTTAAAATTGAGTTGGTTGTTCTCTCACTATTTGAGTTGTGAGAGTTCCTTGTGTGCTCTGGTGCAAGTCCTTCATCAGACACGTTCTGCAAATATTTTCACCAGCCCTGTGGCTTTTCATCCCTTTAGCCTGTTGTTGTTGTTCTTGGGATGGAACCCAGAGCCTTGTATATGCTAAGGAAAGCCTTCTGCCACTGAACCATGTCATCAGCCCTTATTCTCTTACTCTTTTGAACTCTTAGTTTTGATAAAGTCTATTTTCTCAGTTTTTTCTTTAGTTCATATGTTTTTTATTCTAAGAAAATTTTGTCCCAAGATTACAAAGATTTCTCCTGGTTTTTTTTTTTTTTTTCTGTAAATTTGTCATTTTAGGCTATATTAAGTGTGTCATCCATTTAGAGGTAATTTTTACATATAATGTGAAGTATTGGTTGCGATGCATGTTCTTACATATGGGTGTCAGGTTAAGTGTTCCAGCCCAGTTTGTTCTATTTGAGTAATTACCTTTCTCCATTGAAGTACCTTGCCAACTTTGTTGAAAATCATTTGACCATATAAGTTTGTGTCTGTTTCTGGACTCTGTTCTATCCACATGTTTGCTCTTTCTCTAATATACTGTAGTGATTATTTTATATGAAACTGCACTTTATTTTAGAAATGGTGGTGGTAGATATCAGGAGTGCCATTGGGTTTTGTAAATAAAGTTTAATGAAATGTATGCACAGTTATGCGTTGTTATTGGCTTCTTTCATGCTACACGTAAGGCAGAATTGAGTAGTTCTAACAGGTTACACGCCCACACATCACAAACACATGACTTGCAACACCTAAAAAATTTTGTTGTTTTTCGCAGTATTGGGTATTATACATGCTAGGCAAGGGTTCTGCCACTGAACTACATCCCAAGCCATTTTTATTTTGAAACAGTGTCTCAGTTGCCTAGGCTATTTTGGAACTTGGTATTCTGTCTTATCTTTGTGTTACAGGTACAGGTGTTTGGCTGGCTCTAAATATTTGTTATCTGGCCCTTTATAGGACAATCTTTCCAACTCCTTATCTATACCATTAAACACCAAACTTGTTATTCATTCTGTTGGTTTTATTGACTTTTTGTTCTGTTGTCTCTGCATTGTCACAAGATTTCCATCATGGTTCCACATTCGTATTCCAGTCATGTTCTTTTTTCTTTTTTCTTTTGTGCTCCTGGGGATCAAACCCAGGACTTGGAGCATACCAAGCAAGCACTCTCTTCTGAGCTACATTCCCAGCTCCCATGCTTGGAAAAGCAAGTCTTCCAGATTCCTCCCCAGACTACTTCAGTTTATCTCTGTGTCTAAAATTGTCTGGTATAGTAAACTCGAGTTGTAAGGGAGGCTTGAAAACTACTAACTTCAACTGCACTAGCAGAGATAGGCAAATGGCAAGAATGGCAGCCATTTTTATCATGATGAGCAATTCATATTAGAAAATAAATGAACTTACAAGTCCTGTCAGTGATATACTTCACTGCATGTGAAAATCTCAAGAGATACTTTTTGAAAGTGTAGATATTTGACCACCCCTTTCTCTTTCGTTCTACTGCCCAGACCTGGGGGAGCCAGCTCTTGGGAGGCGGCCACCCACTTTGTCCCCTCAGCCCAAGCCCAGCATGGTGAAGCCGCCGCCTCACCGCCCAGCATGCTGCCAACAGCCCTAAGTGGGGCCGCCCTGCACCTGCCCAGGCTGCCGCTGGCGGTGAGTGCCCGGCCCCAGACAGTGGGCATGGTGGGGTGTTCCTGACCTGAGAAGGGCTCTGCCCCAACCACAGCTGCTTTCCTGGGTCCTCATTAACCAAGTCCCCAGAGCTCTGGAGGGAAAAGGGAGCCCTGTACACCCCCACTGAGAAAGGCAAAAACCCTGAAGATGTCTTCCAGTATTGACCAGGTTATTACCCCAGTGCTACAAAGAACACCAGTGGCCTCCTTGAGATGACCTCTAGTGACCAGGACACAATTACCAAAGGATCTGTGCTGAATTTTTATAACATCTGCTGTCAAGCACAAGTGAAGAGTGGCTCTCTGGTACGACTGAGAACAGTTGAGAAAGGACTATCGAATATCAAGTGCGTGCATGATTGTTTTAAAAGACCACTTGATTGAGCCACAGACTTTGCCTATTACCAGTCAACTCCTGTGAACATTTGTATACAAGTCCTTGTAGAGACATACAGACACATGTTTTCTGTCCTTTGGAATAAAGTAGGACTGAAATGATTGGATCACTTGTAGTTTCAACTTGGAAGGAAACTGACAAACTCTTTTTAATGGTGGGCTGTACCATGTGCATCAAGTTTTGTTTGTTTCTACAACTGTCCAATTAATGTATCATTTAATTTTTAAAGTGGGAGCTAGTGTGGAGCACTACCAGGCATCTCCGTGAGTTCACAGATGCTGCCCATTAGGGTTGTTAATGTATTTCTGATTTCTGGAGATCTGAGCCTGTGCTTCCCCTCTCATGATGGGAAGTGAATTGGGTTTGCTTAGCAGCACTGCCTATGAGTGTTGTTTGTTTATTTAATAGGGAAAATCATTACTCCTAGAGCAAGCAAGCAACCTTTCCTGACTCCAAGGCTGGGAAAGTGTTTATAACAGTCTTTTGGCCCAGTGTAGCTGTAGCTCTATATAAAACAGGTTGTTTTACCTGTTTTCTTGATGCTTTGTATGCACCTGTGGTCTTTATTGTCAATAGCAGCCAACATTCTTCAGAGGACAAGGTGGTGACAGGTTGAGTATGCCTGGGAAAGAAATGGTGAGGATCTGAGGGTGGACTGGACTGAGGCCAGGGATGCTGTGCAAGATTAGAACTCTCTCCATGCAGCTACCCCTACTGTCTTGCCTACTTCTCTCTTTCTTGTGTTAGTTAAGAAATCCTGATCAGGAGAATAAGGAAAAGAATAATGAGTGGAAGGCTTTTTATCTTTTGCTATGTGATTAGATAGAATTAACTTCTGAAAAGCTGACATAAAAATGCAGTCAAATCTTGAAGATCCCAAGTTTGGTCCTCAGCCCTGGGGAAAGAAAAAGTTAAAGGATTGCAAGGACTACTATTTGTGCTTACTTACATTTCTGGTTTAAATATCTATGGGGGGTAATGTCATCTTTTTGGTTGGTGGCTGTGATTTCTCCTATTTCCTGGCTTCAAATTGCATGCTTGTAATCTCAGAACTTTGGGAGACTGAGGCAGGAGGATCACAAGTTCAAAGCTAGCCTCAACAACTTAGCAAGGCCCTAAGCAACTTAGTGAGCCCCGTCTCAACATAAAAAACTAAAAAGGGCTGGGGATATGGCTCAGTGGTTAAGTGTCTCTGCTGTCAATCACTGGTACCAAAAAAAAAAAAAAATAGTAGGCTATGGGATAAGTGAAGGGTTACTCTTACTATATTTTTCATTTATATTTGATGGCACATTCAGTATTCAAAACAGTTAACTATATTCCAAGATGTGGTAAGAATCTCAGCTTTCCTTTGGCTTTTTTTTTCTTTCTTTTTGTAAGAAGACAAGTATAATTTGACCATGAGAATTAAAAATAAAAAAAGTGTAGATATTTGTGGCCAATGACAAGAGATATTTCTTAGATGTAAGCAAGGGATTTGCATTTTTTAAAAATGCCAGAGATTATTTTGATGTCTGTGTAGAGCCTCTGAATAAAATACTATGTTAGCGTTTTAGTTTGAGGTTTTGGTCTGCAGCGTTGTCTTTCAATCCTGGCTGTGTATCAGAATCACATGTAGTCTTAAAATGCATGTGTCTAGGCTGTCCATTGTCTTGAGGCTAAATTAGTTGTGAGGCTGGGAGGTGGGAGGTGGGAAGGGGGTGGGGGGACAGAGGTAGGAGCAGATATTTGTAATTCTGTTGCATAGTCACAATTAAAAATCACTAATTAAAGATTGCTACTCAAGAGTACAGTCCACTTGTCAACAAAGTATCAAGCCCCCACCCCAGTTTTACTGGATTGGAAACTCAGGTAGGGCCCAACAGTCTGTTTCAACAAGCCCTCCCAGGGATTCTGATGCTTGCCAAACAAACTTGGAGAATTTTGAACAGCGTTGGTGAATGTTTTCTAACTTGACTTAGGCAAAATTATTTGGCTGCCTTATATACACACACACACACAATTTAAATGTGTATTATAATACCACAGTTAGTTATTTTAGAATTAGATTGAGGGTTAACAAATGTTTTAACATGATGAGTACTGTATTTGACCTGTTATCTAAGGCTTTAGGTTAGGTTGTTATTTTTAAACAGCTCTTAGAAATCAAGTGTTTAGCCAGGCACTGTGGCACTGGCCTATTAATCTGAGCAATTCAAGAGACTGAGGCAGGTGGATTGCAAGTTTGATGACAGCCTCAGCAACTTAGTAAGTCTGTCTCAAAAAAGAACTGGGGTTGTAGTTCAGAGGTAAAGCAGGCCTGGGTTCAATCCTGGCACCTCTCCTCACCAAAAAAAATCAAATATTGTGTGCATACACCATATTTTCCAAGCCTTTATAAGACAATTCTTATGAAACATGAAAGATAAGCATGTATAAACACAAAGATAAATGTATATACATGTTTTCCTTTAGGGTGAGGCATATTCTGTAATTAGTAAATGTATTACAATGTGGGCAGCCTGTTCCATAGAACACTTTCCTCATACTCCTAAAAGCAAAATGGCACTTTGCAGCATGTGACATACATCTTTTTTTCATATCTTATTTCCAGCTGTAACTACTGATTGCTTAAACATGAATTCTGATGTCTTCTCTCCTTTTGTTTACAGGAAGCTATAACTCCCATGTTATTTGTCCTTACTCTTGGAAAACAATTAAGCTATTTTTTGTTTATTCCAGGTGATACAGTATTTCTCCACCTTTGAAAGAATCAGAGGTGAATTGGAACTAAACTCAGGTTTACTTTTTAGGTGCTTTAAAAACTTTTTATTTAAAGCAGAACTTCTGGGAAAATTCAGCTTTTGGAAGTATAAAGTTACTTAAAATTACTTCACCCACTTGTAGTTTCATTATCAATAACTCCCAACATAAAATGAAGTTCACAGAAGGAGAAATTGTCATTGAACCCTTTATTTCCACAGCAAAAATATTTGAAATGTTAGAATTTTCTCAGGAAAGTATCAGCAAAATAGGTTAAAAACTATTTCTCAGTTAGGAGTTATAGCCCAATAAATTGAAGTTTGTAGAATTAAAAAGCCCAAATTGATAAAAGATGTTTGAACTGGGTTCCTTGTTAACCCACTTGTGCCCAGATTTGAATATTGCTTTCTGACTTTAATTTTGTTGAACAGCCAACCCATTTTAACTTTGTCTGGTTTTAATCGTTAAACAGCCTTTTAGACTTAGAAGTCAGCCCCTTTTCTCTTTCCTCATGACTTCCTTTTTCTAAATTCTTTTATTTTTCTAGTATTTGTAAACTAAGCATTTAATGACAGCACTGGATTTTGTCATTTGTGATTTTTCTCAGCACTAGGGAATCTTCACTTGATTTTTCACTTGATCAGTTCCTGTTGAACAACTAATAATAAACCATCATGAGTCCCTAAAAATAAAAGTGACATTATTGTAGACAATGCGTTTATATACTCAACTGTTCAGCCTTATTCATGTGTGTCAGAACTTCAAAAATACGTTCCTATCAAAGTAGTCTTCAGAAACAAAGGAGATTTGCTTTCATAGCAGGAGTCATAAAATGCATGTGAAAATTGATTACCTTATAGGAATGTTTCTGTTGATAACTTTTGGAAGAAAGCACATTGTTCCTTTTTAAGGGTAAAAGAAGCTGCTAAAAATATTCCTCTTAAAAACTATTACCTCTGGGCTAGGGTGTTGGCTCAGCAGTTATGGTGCTTGTCTGGCATGTGCGAGGACATGAGTTCATACCCCACCACTACATACACAACAAATGTCAGAGCAGTGAGAGCCACATGAGAAACTAAATAAAATTGATTCTTTCAAAACAAAACACACTTCTCATCAGACAAATAAAATTAGAAATATTTTATTTTTTGTTAGATTAAGACACTGTAAGAAACTTTAGCAGCATTGGCAGGCTGTCACATATTTCTGGACATTGGTCTTGATTACTATGTACTTTTTTTCATGGAAAAACTTGAGAGCAGCTGGAACCCTTACTTATTGCAGATCCTGATTAATTGCATTTTTTAAAGCATTTAAAACATCTTCATGAAAAGAAATGGCTGATGATTTTCTTCAGAATGTGGAAGCATTTTAATCTGTCCTGGCAACTCTGTCTCATTTTGCTGACTGCATGTATTTTTGACCCTTAGATCATAGGGAATGGAAGTGAGCAGCAGCTGCAGAAAGAGTTAGCAGATGTGCTGATGGATCCTCCCATGGATGACCAGCTGGGGGACAAGGTGCTTGTGGAAAGGACACAACTGGATGGCGAAGGAGATGGTCCTCTTTCTAATCAACTCTCAGCTTCATCCACGATTAACCCTGTGCCACTAGTAGGGCTCCAGAAACCAGAGATGAGCCTGCCAGTGAGACCTGGACAAGGAGGTTAGGATTGCCGCATTGCTTGCGTAACTGAAGGTTATTGTTTTTCATATTTGAGTGTCTGCCCTATACTAGAACTTGTCTAATTTCTCCAAAATCTCCAGATTGTACGTCTAAGGAGATGTCATTTTATTTATGTATATGTATATATCTGTAAATATATATATATACTTATTTCTCATTTCCCTATAAATGTATTTCAGTTATATTGAAGAAAGGAAAACAGTGATTAAATGACACTGAGAAAGTCCGCTTTTCAGAACGCTTAAAGATTTTTCTAGGAAAGAAGGAATTTGAGTACAATTGTTGGAGTGATGGAGGGGTAGTTCTTGGTAAATAGATGTTTGCTCCATGCCTGTTTAACTCTCTAAGAGGAGTTATCAAGCTGGAAAAGGGAGACTAGAACAAGAGATAGGCATAGCAAGTAAGAAGTAAAGGACAGGTATAAAGTCTTATTTGGAAAAATGGAGTGTTAAAAGTAAATGTTATCGGGAAAGTAAGAGCATGGGGATTAAGAGAACATAATAAAGTGGCTAAGATGATGAAAGAATTAGGAAAGTGCAAATCAGAAAGAAGACAAAGCTGAGGTGGGATTTTTTTCAGAGTGGTAAATACTAATATTTGACTTAAAGTTTTAAAGTCAAAATTCAGAAAAGTGAATCAGATATGGACTTCAGTCATATTTTACATTTGGGATTGACTCAATTTCCTTTTTTTTTAAGAGAGAGGGACAGTGAGAGAGAGAGAGAGAAAGACATAATCAATTTTTATTTAGTTTTTCACATGTCTTTCATTGCTTGGACACTTGGTTGTATACGTGGTGCTGGGGTTTGAACCTGTGTACTCGTGCATCCCAGGCAAGCACCGTAACTCCTGAGCCACTGCTCCAGCACCTGGAAATGACTCTTAACAGCACTACCTAGAGTCTTTTTTTTTTTTTTTTTTTTTTTTAAGAGGAGAGAGAGAGAGAAGCAATTTTTGTTCAGTTTTTTCATGTGACTTTCATTCCACGGACCCTTCGTTGCGTATGTGGTGTTGGGGTTTCAATTCACAAACTCGCGCATGCCAGGCAAGTGCCGTAACCGCTGAGCCACCACTCCAGCCCACTACCTAAAGTCTTGATATTAGGAGTTTTAATGTGAGCTTTCTGGTTTCCATGGATTTTTCTTCAGGGGCATGACATTTCATCTCATTAGTACTTGATTTTAGAACCTACATGTTACTTGCAGAGTTTTACTTGCTGTTCATATAAACAAAATATCAAAATGAAAATAATCATTTTCTTATTATTTTTTTTTTCCAGATTCTGAAGTGTCAAGTCCTTTCACACCAGTGGCTGATGAAGACAGTGTAGTTTTCAGTAAACTAACTTATTTAGGCTGTGCCTCGGTAAATGCTCCCAGGAGTGAAGTGGAAGCCTTGAGGATGATGTCCATCTTAAGAAGCCAGTGTCAGATTTCACTGGATGTAACCCTCTCAGTGCCTAATGTATCTGAAGGAACTGTTAGGTGAGACCAGGCTCTTTGTAGCATTTATCAGATCTCTGATCTTTTGTTTTACAAACAAGTAGTAGTGAATAAAATACATTAATTATTTTCTTCGTAGAATGTTTAATTTATTTGGCGCTTGTATTATATTTTTCAGTGATTGTGACCCTCATGAAAAATGGGCACCCAGTAGTACAATTTGTGTACTCTCTCCACCCCAATCCTGTGTAGCACTTTAGAGATTTAAATGTTTTGAGGATCATTGCAATATGTTGACCATGAGATTCTACTAAACAAATAAATTTATATTTTCCATGTTCCCCTAGGAAAAATACTAGTTTAACACATTATTTCAAAATGGAATTTCATACTGATTTTGAAAATTACAAAAAATCTGTTGGTAAATATTAGCTGTTCCTATACAGCCTCTTGTTTTTTCTCCTGCTGTACTGGGATTGAATGCAGGGGTGCTCTACCACTGTACTACATTCTTGGCCCTTTTTTCTTTTGAGATAGAGTCTTGCTAAGTAGCCCAAGCTGGCCTCAAATTTGTGAATCTCCTGCATCAGATCCTTAAGGGCTGGGATTACAGGAGTGCACTACTACACCAGGCAGTTTTTGTCTTTTAATGAGAAAAGCACTAATAATAATAATAGCTAATACTTTCTATTGGGCATGTAAATGCCTTATAAAAGGTAACTTTCTGTTCAGTGGTTTTAGACTATTCCTTAGTATAAATTTCTCAGAAATAGATTTAGTGCATCATTTTATTGCTTTTGATATATTGCAAAAATAGCTATCTAGAAATATTGATCCAGTTTATACTTTTATCAGCAGTGAATTTGTTCAAGTACTTCAAAGGCATTTGGGGTTTTTGTGGTAATTCAATATTAGCTTTATATGTATAGTACTTAGTTAATCTGCATAATTTTTGTCTTGAGTAAAGAGCAATCTCACAAAGATTCACAAATTTAAGTTTTAATTATATTTGGTAAAAGAAAATACTATTAAAATATTTGTTTTATGAATACTTATTCCCCCAATTTAAGTTTTATATGTTGTTTTAATATAATTCCACAAAAGAAATGAGAAAACTGATCTGTCTTCCTTCCACATTTTCAGCACTTTCATGAAAGTGCCTTCCACATTGAGTTAGATCTCCTTCCTACGTTTTTCCCATTAGGAACGGCCCTCTGGGCTTTCTCCGTCCTTGGTTCTGCCCTGTAGGTTGAAATTGCGTGGTTCCTCTTTGTGCCTTTCACAGTTGTGTACTTAGTACCCTGAACAAAGACTGGAGTGTTTTAGTATCACGTAAATATTTGTTGAATTAATAGATATAATTACTCCCTTTCATTAATCCCTTTCAATTTTTTTTTTTTTAAAGAGAGGGACAGAGAGAGAGAAACAATTTTATTTAGTTTTTCATGTGGCTTTCGTTGCTCCGAGACTTCGTTGTATACATGATGCTGGGGTTTGAACTTGCGTACTCGCTCATGCCAAGTAAGCGCCATAACCACTGAGCCACCACTCCAATCCAATCCTTTTCATTTTTACTGAATATCATCTTTTTCATTTTATTCAGGATTTTTTTTGAGGAGTTAGTATTTTATATAATCTCTGTCCTCTTATTTTCCATGAAATAAAACATGCTTCATTGGGCTGCAGCCATGGCTGAGTGGTAGACCACTTGCCTTGTATGCATGAGTACCCAGGTTAGAACCCTATCACCACATCAAATGTAGTGTTAAAGATGCAAAAAACAAATGAAAAATAAATAAAATCAAATTTCTCTCTCTCAAAAAAAAAACAAACAAACTTGAAGACTATCAGTTTTTTTTATTTTCTTAAATGATAAAGCAGATTAGATAGTTCTTTTAAATGATAGTCAGAAGCAAAATATTGATATATTTTGGTAGGCTAATTTACCCACTGATCTTTTCTTTCTTTATTTGCACACTGTAAAAGAAACATGTGCTTATTGATATCATTTAAACCTTTCCACTTGCCTTTCCAAGATATGAGACTATATAATTTTTAGTAACATAGAATTATGTAATCGATCACTTTAGTAATCCCCATACAATTTATTTCCTGGAATTTAATAGGATTAGCACACAAGAAGTGTCCTATATGATCATCTTGCTAGAAAAATATCTTGAGTCTTAATATGAACGTAGTGCAGATTATTCACAATTTCTCTATAATCCTTTTCTTTTTTTCTGAACAGACTCTTAGATCCTCAGACAAACACTGAAATAGCAAACTACCCTATCTACAAAATCCTCTTCTGTGTCAGAGGGCATGATGGAACTCCTGAGTGTGACTGTTTTGCTTTCACTGAAAGTCATTACAATGCAGAGCTCTTCAGAATACATGTCTTTCGGTGTGAAATACAAGAAGCTGTAAGTTGTTAAGAGAAAACTGTGCATGTGAAATTTCACCATTTGTCTCTGCTGCTAATAATGCAGAGGAAATTGGTTAGCTGCTTCTTGATTGGGTTAGAATAGGCATCCTGGTGCCATCACCAGGTAACATTTGCAAAGCATTCTTTTAGACCTAAACTGAAGGACTGGGGGTGTAACTGATTGGTAGAGCCCTTGCTTGGCATGTGCAAGGTCCTGGGTTCAATCCCTAGTACCACCAAAAAAAAAAAAAAAAAAAAAAGTTAGAACTGTATTTTATTATAATAAATATGTTCAGATAGCATCTAACAATTAGCGATTTTTCATTTGGATTTTTTTATTTCCAGTGTTTAAACCATATTTTTTTCACCTTTTTATGGTGATGTTTGATACTTGCTATGAGGCCTAATAAATTAGATAATTTTCCAAAACCTGGCAGAGAAAAGATGATTACCCCTTCAAAAGTAGACCATTTTCTAGCATTAATAAAAACATTTCATGTGTCTCATGGTAACAGCCCATTTCTTAACTTGTCTGGTAACAGGTAAGCCGGATACTGTACAGTTTTGCCACTGCCTTCCGCCGTTCTGCCAAGCAAATCCCACTTTCAGCCACTGCTGCACCACAGACCCCTGACAGTGACATCTTTACCTTCTCTGTGTCTTTAGAAATAAAAGAAGATGATGGTAAAGGTTATTTTAGGTAAGGCATCGTATTTTATTCATTTTGAGTTTGTGTTAGCATGCTGTATTAACCATCATTAAGGGGAAACTCAAATTATGTGTACCTTTCATACCAGAAAAAGATGATTTTCTTAGGGAGGGTTTTTCTTTTTTAAAATATAAGTGATAAAAATAATAAGTGTTCAGAAGCAAGATTTGAAAAAATTTCAGATGATAAAACACATCATGTGGGGAACATGTTATCCCCTTAGTTTAAACTGGTAGTCGCTGGCTGACTACTATTAAAAGTTGTGGCTGAAGCTAAAACAGCTGGATTGGTAGCTCTGTTTGTTTTGCTATTTTTTGTTTGGTTGCTTTACTTGTTTTTATCTGAAGATCTTAAGGCTTTTGAAATTAAGTTTTACCCTCAAAGTTTATCTGGACATGTTGGAAAAAGGGCTTTGATATCTAAAAGCCATCTGTAGACTTGGAAATAACTGGTTTTGGTTTTTAAGTACAATTCCTTGAGTTGTAGAAAGAACCCTGGACTAAAATCAAAACTTAGGTTTTAGTTCAGTTACTGTTACAGTTAACAGTGTGACTGTTTCTAAGTTTCTTTGCATCATCTGGCAGTAGTTTCCTTATTTATAAAATATGGAGGCTAGACTCACATCTTTTCTAGTTTTAGGGTTTATGGTTACAAAATTATTTTTTCCCTTCTATATCACATATCGTAAAATGATTGCTTCTTAGGATCACAGTCAAGACTGTAGTTACAGGCACAAGTTCTTGTTCCTCCATGACTCCCTCGTAAAATGAAATCATGTAAACATGTAAATTATTTTTATTAATTGCTTTTAAATTAAAAAAAAAACACACACACATTGACTGGAATGTGGGGGAAAATGCTAGTGCTTGGTCTCCCTTCAGACTTTGAAATTGTTATGCCATCTGGTGGCCAATTTAGGGTATACTGGAGCCTGAACTTTGATTTGAGGACTGAATTGTCAGGCATTATGTCTGTGCTTTCTCATTAGCTACATTTCCAATCTCAAAGCAATACTGTGAAGTAATAATTCCTATATATGCATTCCTGCCCGGGGAAAACAAACTTGCAGTTTATGCAATTTTTAATATTTTTCCCCTTTTAAGAAATACTCCTGGGGCTGGAGCGGTGGCTCAGCAGTTTCAGTACTTGCCTGGCAAGCATGAGGACCCAGGTTCAAACCACAGCACCACGTACACAACTAAGTGTTAGAGCAACTAAGGCCATGTGAAAAACTAAATAAAGTTGTTTCTCCCTTTCTCTCTCTCTCTCTCTCTCTCACTCACTGTCCCTCTCTCTTTAAAAAAAAAAAAAAAAATACTTGTTTCGGGGATTGAAGTAGTGGCTTGGCAGTTATGGCTCTTGCCCGGCATGCACAAGTACATGAGTTCAAACCCCAGCACCATATACACAACTAAGTGTCTGAGCAATAAAAGCCACGTGAAAAACTAAATGAAAATTGATTCTGATCTCTCTCTCACTGCCCCTCTCTCTTAAAAAAAAGGAGAAAGAAAGAAATAGTTTCTTTAATTTTTTTTTCTTTTTAAAAGATATTTATGTAGTTCTTCTCTATAGATTTCATAAGCATTCCTGCACTATTTACCCTCATACCAGGGAGATGCTATTACAGAAAATTCCTAGGTGGTTAGATTTACTTTTCGTATTTGTTATATTTTTGTTCATATTTTTGCTGCATGATTTTACCAAACTGGAAGTTCATAATAAATACTATAGCATTAACCCAATTTTGTGATGAAATCATTGGAAAATATGCCTTGTTTTATCAGATTTGAATTTGAATAATGCAGTGCCTTTATCTAGTAATTCAAATGTATGGGAATTTATTTACAGAAATAATCATTGAGGTGACCAAAAATTATCCACATGTTCTCCTTAACACTACATATAATAACAAAACTAAAAAGTGGAAATCAAATATTGACTAGAATTTAGAGATTAAAATATGATAGTATGTCCATTATGAGTTACTGTAGGTCCAAGAGATGTAAGTGTGTGAAATTAACCACAAGACTGATAATCAGGTTTTACTATAACATGAATATAGACAACGGGCAGTGGGAAGAATTAATGCTTTTTTCTTTTTACTGAAAAGAATAATTCTTCATGATTGAAGTCAGAAATTATCTTCTTAATTTAGCCCACCATTTAGAAGATGGGACATTTTTATTTACATTGTTCAGCATACTTCCTTTTATTTGTGTATATGTGTGTGTATTGTATTTAATCCACCAAGCAACCTCATAAAATGAGTAGTAGTTACTATTATGCTTTTCTTTTTCTTCTTCATCATCTTTTTTTTTTTTTTAAGAGAAAGGAAAGAAAACTTTTAGTTTTTCTTCTGGTCTTTGTTTCTTGGACATTTCGTTGTGTATGTGGTGCTGGGGTTTGAACCTGGGTCCTTGCGCATGCCAGGCAAGTGCTCCAATCAGCAAGCCACCGCTCCAGCACTTATGCTTCTCTTGTAGGTAAAGAAAACCAGAGAAATTAAGCCTGGACCTTGGTTTCTTAGTTTATACAAAAGGAATTAAACATTGGATCCCTTAAGTTACACAGTTGTACCTAGGTCCCTGACATTGATTAAGGTCCACTGATGATACTTTCCACTCAGCTTCCTGTTAATGCAGTCCTTTTAGAGTCATGGTGCAAGAAATAACTTTATATATGCCATTTTAAATTGCTGAAGGCTGAGATTTTACTTACTTCAGCACCTACAGAACATAGAGACCTGTCTGATAGTTGAACTTGAGACCTGTCCATCTCATTGTAGGTAAGATTTTGTCTGCCATGAATATTTAGCAATTTGCTATGCAGAATTTTTCTTTGAACATGTTTGTCATTTCTAGGCTCCATTAAGATTCTTTGCTTTTTCTAATCTACTGTGAAATGTTCTTGATTTGTTTAATATACAAATAAATACAGGTGAGTTTCAAACTAATTTTTGAGAACCACTTTTACTTTGAGTAGGAGATTAGAGCTTTAATTTAGGCATGTATTTTATCTGCTAATTGTTTTGTTGCCATTATATTACAGTTGCACAGAAATAAGATACAATTTCGAATATTTTTAATTTTTATTAAGCTGATGTTTATTAATTGTCATCAGTATTATTTTAATAATTAGACTTATTTATAATAAGGTTATCACTGCTTAAGGGAAGTGTTAGGCAGCAGCTTATCATTGGTCATGTTTTCCTCATCTGATCTTTTTAAAGATGACCTCAAAGGGTCTATGAGTAAGTATCTTTTCCTTCATTATGTGTGTAAACAAATGAGGCAATAATAATTTCCTTGTAAAAAACAGTTAACAAATGTATCAGTTGCCATACTAGGCACTTTGCAATTATTAATTTTCACTGCAGCAAGAGACACAACTTAAGTCTACCTCTTAGGAGGCATGGGAGTGTTTTTGTTATTGGTGATGATGGTTGAAAACTAGGCATAGAAAAAGAATTAGAAATTTCAGTTCTTTGTTTTAAAAAATTGTTTTACTATGTGACAGGAAAATACTTTGCAAACTTAATGAAACATATTTGTCTACAGTGCTGTTCCTAAAGACAAGGACAGACAATGCTTTAAACTACGCCAAGGAATTGATAAGAAGATTGTCATCTATGTACAACAAACAACTAATAAAGAACTTGCCATTGAAAGGTAAGCATTTTTAGTACGTTTAATGTAAATATAAATTTTTTATTTTTTATAAACATAATAAAATAATCACACTTTGCATTTTTTAAAAAATACATTTACAAAATATTTTGTCCTCTAGGAAATTCTTTTGCTTATTGAAGTGCATACTTCTTTACTTTCATAAATTTTCAACTAATATGCAAATCTCAATTACATGGTAATAAAAGGCAAACAGAATTAGCTTCTCTCAAAGAAGTGAAAATTATCATTCTATCAATACTAATTTATTGCTAATTCTAGTAATGTGTCCTTTTCCTCCCTAAGAAGTTCTTTAAAAAGTGAACTAATTTAAACATTTTTAGAGTATGTTATCTTTTTTTCCAAATTTATGGCACTTCATTTTTTACAGGTGTTTTGGTGTTCTCCTCAGCCCAGGAAAAGATGTACGAAACAGTGATATGCATTTGTTAGATTTGGTGAGAATTTATTTTATTTTTTTCTGTTGGAAGGTTAAATACGAATCTGTAGTAAAGGTTATTTTACTTTATCTCATCAGAATCTAATGTTAGAAGATGTTCTATGTAAGCTATAAAAAATTACACAAACATAAAGGAATTTTGTTATTCCTGATACTGTATTCATAATCTGACCTTGGATAAACATCTCAGCCTTGGTTTCTTGATTCTGTACTACTGATAATAATTTTTGTTTATTGGGTAGAATAGATGTGAGAATAAAAAGAGAAAATTTCTCAGAATTCTTTTGCAAACTACTGTGCTTTTTACAAGTAGTTGGAGATATTAGGATTAAGGCCATTAGATTTAAATCTTTATTTGCAAAATTAAAAATTATATGGTGGTTATACATTTGACAGAAGAATTCAATGTTGGTTTTACATGGTGAATTTCTCTAATGTTTATTCAATTTGGTAAGATTTATAAGCATTTACTTTAAGTTATGTACTTTTTAGAAACATTTTTACAAATAAAGGCACATCTTTAATATTAACTGATTATTCTTTTGTATTCTACTTTTAAAAAATAAAAATCTTATCCTCTCTCTCATTTTTTTAACTCGTGCTTTTTTAAAGCAACAAATAGGGGTTACTTGTTCACCCACTTGGGTATTAAGATGTAATTTTCCTTTTTTCTTTAGGAATCGATGGGTAAGAGTTCAGATGGAAAGTCATATGTAATTACTGGAAGCTGGAATTCAAAATCCCCACATTTTCAAGTTGTAAATGAAGAAACCCCTAAAGGTGATGCAGATTGCTGACATGAACAGAAATTTTAGTCTGAGGATGATATCCAGACCCTAGAACCACTTGCTTGACCAGTCTCTAGTGTTTACCTAATTCTGGTGAAACAAAGAATTTGAATAGTTAACTCTTGAGTTTATTGTTATGTTTGATCTTTAAATGAACCATTCTTCCCTATTTATTTTCCCCTCCTTCCCTTTTCTTCATTTTCCCTTTTTCTCTTCCTTTTCTTTAATTCTGTTTATTTCTTTAGACTTCTAAATTTTATTTATTTTTGTAGAGATAATTCATGCATGTATGGTTCAAAATTCAAAGGTTATATAGAGAAAAATGAGTCTATCGTAGTCTCTTGCCCCACCTAATCCAATGAAAATCACTATTAGCAGTTTTTTGTGTAACTTTTCAGATATTTTGTGCAAAAATTTTTTCAGGATATTTCTTACTCTTCCTGAATGACCTCTAATGTCAACATAATAGTCTGTCCTGAAAATGTAATGTTATGTCCTTAATGAGTCTCTTTCAGTGATAATTTATTTTTCCCTTCAACTTTTCTTGTTATTAATAACAATATAGATAGATAAGTGGATACAAGAAATAAGCAAATGATTCTAAAGTATGAGATACCATTATTAGCCAAGTTTAAAAGTTCCGAATTTCCACTCTTAGTGAAGGTGTAAGAAGCCATGTATGTCACTTTTGCAGAATAATCTGACAGTATGATTCTTCATTTTTAAAGTGTGTACTGCTGTCGCTTATTACACTTCTAGGAGTCTGTTGAAGAAATGGGTTTTCAATATGGAAAATTTTTAAAAAATAATATGTCTGATTATATTGGGTGTTTAATTGATGCATTGACCTTAAGATATTGAGATTTTTTGATAAAACTAATTACATTTATATTAATTGTATGACCAAATGCATTTCTATGTCTTTTGTTTCACTCATCCTTTTCCTCACTTTCTCTAGATAAAGTGCTGTTTATGACTACAGCTGTTGATTTGGTAATAACAGAAGTACAGGAGCCTGTTCGATTCCTCCTAGAGACAAAAGTTCGAGTTTGTTCACCTAATGAAAGATTGTTTTGGCCCTTCAGCAAACGTAGTACTACTGAAAATTTCTTTTTGAAACTAAAGCAGGTACTGAATTATTACAGCAGTGGAAAGATGAATTCACTTCTGAGACTTATCTTTTAGCTATCAAGTGAATCTTTAAATAGTTATGTGTGTTTTAAATATTGTAAGAGGAAAAATGTCACTTTGAGATTTATCTACCTTCTTATAATTTTTTCTTTACTTTTTCCTAAAGATTCAGCTTTTCATTTGGTGTCATTTACCTTCAGCCTGAAACACTTCTTCTACTACTTCTTTCAGTGCACATCTGCAAAAGATATATTCTTTTAGCTTTCTTTGAAAATGTCTTTATTTCATTTCATTCTGTTAGGATATTTTTTTTTTAGTTTTTTTTTTTTTTTAAAGAAATTAGAAATTGGACCTAAGGGCACTTAACCACTGAGCTATGTACCCAACCTTTTTTTATTTTTTATTTTGAGACAGGGTCTCACTAAGTGGCTGAGGCTGGTTTTGAATTTGTGATCCTCTTTCCTTGGCCTCCCATCACTAGGATTACAGGTGTGTGCCACTACACCTGGCTCCAGCAAGATATTTTCATTGGATCTAATATTCTGAATTCATTTTTTACTTCTTTCAGTGTTTTAAAATATTATTCCATAATCTTCTGACTGCCATTGTTTTTGATTAGAGGTCAGCATTCATGTATATTATTGTTCTTCTACATGTAATACTTCATTTATGGGTGGCTTCAAAGATTATTTATCATTCATTGGTTGTTAGACATTTAACTATTATGTGCCTAGTCATGATTTTTTTTTCTATTTATCATGATTGAGATTTGTGGAACTTCTCAAATTTCTAAAAAATTTTTAAAGAAGATATAGGGAAAATTTGGCTCATTGTTTCTTCACCTTTTCCCCTCCCTAGTTCCCTTTTCTGTTCTTACAGGATTTCAGTTCCACATGTTTTAGATATTTTGAACTTAGGAATGCTGTACCACTGAGCTACATCTTCAGCATTTTAAATTTTTATTTTGAGGCAGTCTTTAAGTTGCCTGGTCTCTTCTCAAAATTGTAATTCTCTTCCCTCAACCTCCAAAGGTGCTGGGTTATGTGCGTATGCCTTCATGCCCACCGCCTCATTTTTAGTGTTTCAATTTTTTTTTTTTTTTTTTTTCAGTAGGGTGGTTGAGGATTGAGCCCAGGGCCACAGATGCTGGGCACACAATCTGCCATTGAGCTCTTCCCTGCCTGATGGTTGTTTTCTCCTGCGATTGACATCTTTTTGTTTTTCTATACTAGGGGTTGAACCTGGCACACTATTTTGCTGAACTCCATCCCCAGACCTTTTTTATTATTTTGTTTCAAGACAGCACCTCACTAAGTTACACAGACCAATTTTGAACTTTGGCAGCTTAGTGAGATCTGCCAGCCTCCTGTGTAGCTGAGATCATAGGATTGCCCCACTCTGCCTGGATTTTTTTTTTTTTTTTTGAAAGAGTCAATTTTTATGTTTTCATCTGGTTTTTGTTTTTCCAACACTTAGTTGTATACGTGGTGCTGGGATTTGAACCTGGGTCCTTTTGTATGCTGGGCAAGTACTCTACCACTCAGCCACTTCTCTAGTCCTCATTTGTCTTTTATTTTATTTTATTTTTTTAAAGAGAGGGACAGTGAGAGAGAGAGAGAATCAATTTTATTTAGTTTTTCTTGACTGTTGTTGATCCAACACTTCATTGTGTATGTGGTGCTGGGGTTCGAATCTGGGTCCTCATGCATGCCAGGCAAGTGCCATAACCGCTGAGCCACAGCTCCAGTCCCTTGACTGCTAGTTCTTAAATATGATGAATAACATTTTTTTTTTTTAAGAGAGAGAGAGGGACAGTGAGAGAGAATCAATTTTATTTAGTTTTTCATGTGGCCTTCGTTGCTCCAACACTTTATTATGTATGTGGTGCTGGGGTTCAGACCCACAGACTTATGCATGTAAGGCAAGCACCATAACCACTGAGCCACCGCGCATCCCCTCATAGTAACCTTTTAAGTGATGAATTGTAGATACTCTGGATTCTGTTGGGTTCCTCTGAAAAATATCCTTTCTTCTTTTAAACTGGCAGTTAACTTTGTCAGAGTCAGACTTCATACTCTCTCTTTTCCTGTGGTGGGCAGCAGCTGAAATAACTGCTCCATTCTACTTGGCTCCCAGTTATCCCACCACTTACTGCCCTCCATTCGCCCCCTCCCCCTTTCCTTCCTTTTTGTTTTTGTTTTTTGTTTTTTTTTTTTTTGTAGTTCTGCAGACCTTGAACAGGCTAGGCACGTGCTCTACCACTGAGCTATATAACTTTAGTCTCTCTACCTCCATTTTAGTTTGTAGCAGAACTCTTAAGAAATCAAGGGGCTGGAGTGGTGGCTCAGCGGTTTCGGCGCCTACCTGGCAAGCACGAGGACCCGGGTTCAAACCCCAGCACTGCGTACACGACTAAGTGTTGGAGCAACTAAGGCCATGTGAAAAACTAAATAAAGTTGTTTCTCTCTTTCTCTGTCTCTCTCACTGTCCCTCTTTCTTTAAAAAAAAAAAAAAAAGAAGAAGAAGAAGAAATCAAGGTGCCCATTGATCTTTGAAATTTCTAATCTGAGTCCTCCTCTTTCATCTATCTCCAGCATTGGATATAGATGACCCTTCCTTCCTTTCTTTCTTTCTTTTCTTTCTTTCTTTCTTTCTTTCTTTTAAAGAGAGAGGGACAGTGAGAGAGAAAGAGAGAAACAACTTTATTTAGTTTTTCACATGGCCTTAATTGCTCCAACACTGAGTTGTGTACGTGGTGCT